>CAJDSM010017494.1:72-18490 GCA_903981925.1 Ostrea lurida | reverse complement strand
GATATATATCTCAATGATTATTCAGTAATAAAGACCGAACTGCGGAATGCAAGAGTTTTTTCCCCTCCTATGTGTGTGTCAATCCAAAACGTGTTGAATTATATAAAATCAATGTCCACATTGGCAAACCGAAACTTCCAATTTCCTTTCCAAACTTTGAAAGAAACAATTGCATATATACGATACGTTAAAGTAAACAAGGCTAAAGAGCACTCTTGAATAAAATTTCCTAGATTTTGCAAAGCTTTGCCACAATATATTATACATGAGGGTTATTTCAGAAAAAGGGAACTTTTTACATATTTACGTAAACTACACTGTATTTGACAAATAGTGTTCACCCTCCCATTCTAATAACGGTATTTTCATTATTTCGATAAAGTTCATCAAAATTGTTGTAACATATGTACATGTATATGAAAACAGTATTTCAACAGTTAAAAATTGATAGGGGTACTGCAGGTTTTTTTTAAAGATATATAAGTAATATCGGGGTGTTTTTTTTACCATATCGTGCGGTTTTGTAATTTTCAAAACAGATCAGTTAATAAAAGAACACAAACCGTGCCCATGAGAATTTTAAAAGATTGCTGGGAGATCTGATCTCCAAAGACTACACTATAGCTATTGTGAATGAGGAACTCTAATCTGATTTTTCATACCCACTCCAGAGTAGTGCATAGAAAGTGAATAGTGTTTTATGACTGATATCAATGGGTCTTCCAAACGACTCACCTTCCCTTACATGTTATGTCGTCAGTGATACACTTTTAAACACTTTAAAATTGTATTTATCATTAATTCGAATAACATGTCATAAAATACGGATTATTGCTAAAATGTTCAGTGTAAATGGTTCAAGTGGTACTAAAATACATCATCAATGTTTACATCCAATCACCTATAATTCCTTTTTCCTTTAAAAGTAGTGCACAGCTGTAAACCGTGGGTCACACACATGTTGACGCATTAAAGCTTGAATGCACCTCATGCTTAATTAGAAAATAAGATCAAGGACTTTGATCAATATACATTCTGCAGTTATATTCTCCCCGGTCATAAAATTTTAAAATAATTGACGAATTTTCAGTAATAAAATGGCCGATAGAAAATATGTACAGCATATTCTGCAAAAAAGATGTACTGTGGTACACGAAATGCTGTTAGTTGTCACTCCTACTGCTTTATTTCTGTTCATTGTATGTTTCGACTGGCATGCTTTGTATCTATTTATCATCTCAGGGTCAATTTAAAAGTGTTTTACACGATTCCCTTTCCAAGCTAGTTTGTGCAGCACATGCAATTTTTATGACTAAATAAAAAAAAAAGCAAAGGCAACGAAAATTGATTAAAAATAAACAAATTTAAGAGTTGGGTAAACAAGAGTCCCAGGACACACTATAGAGGTGGGATTAGATGCAAAGAATAAGTAAGCATCTCCTGTTGACCTGTCACGAGATTAGACCTAGGATTAAAACAGGTAAACGAAGCACTCTGAGGTGAAATGCAGTATGTGTGGAACGGCTTAACAATTGGAACGAGAAACAAACAGACAGCATTCAAAATAACGACATGTTGTATTTAGATCGATTCACTCTATCTAAAGGAGATTATTGAGACACATTTAACATCAACTTATTTGTCAGTAGCCTGTCTTGACATTGATCATACGCAGAGTATGCTCTTGTGCATCGAACCGGTTGAGAAACATAAATTCCATAAGCAGGTGATAATTACTATCTTAAATATTGTTACATAATTATGAAAAGCTGACGACGGAGAAGCTGAAGTAATCTCGTTTGTCTTATACATTGTACTTGGGTTCCTTTTTTGCCGTTAACAACTACCTCATCTTCACAAGCCAAGTGTCCGATTCGCTTACTGTCATCTCCCCCTGGAGATTAGTCGCGACTGAATTGCCATCTAACGGACAATGCGAGTTATCGCTCTTGACGGAAACACTCGAGTGAACAATTGTATGGGTTTTTTTTTATTTAGGTGTACATACTTGTTCCGAGCTTATATTACCTTTATCTTTCAGGCGTAATCGCGTATTAAAACTTGCCTTTCTGATCTTAACGATTGAAGGACAGACTTCACTCAAACCGAACAGGTGTGAATGGTGCAATTTGATTGGATGCCTTGGGAAGTCAAAGCACGCTTAGAAACTCGACTTAATCTGCCAAGGGGAGATGACAGTAAGCGAATCGACACTTAGCTTGCGAAGATGCAACCTACCTGTATGTCCAACAAATCATTCGACTATCTTTTATTATGTATATCATTTAGAGTTTATCTCGAAGTATAGTCAACTGAATTACGATATATACGTACAGACAGAAATTATTATAAAACGCAAGAATATCAGATAGCAATTTCAGTATGCATCACTGACTTATAATAATAATATATGTTTGCGATTACAAATTATCATTAAGTCATATGTTGACTGATTTGTTTCATACCCTTTGTTAGACTGTCATTTTCCTACTAGATTTGACGACGGGTAATCCCGTTTACTTTATTTCGACTAAGGGCTCACGGCGGGTGTGACCGGTCAGCAGTGGATGCTTACTCCTCCATGGAACCTGATCCAGCCTTCGCTTTTGTCGGAGGTCCGTGTTGCCCTACACTCAATTTTGTATATGTTTTTATGGATTATGATTACGTTTAACACCATGTTAACTTCTGCTATTTATATATATACAAATATCTACTGCCTCTACCAACAACACTTCTCTAGTGCGTAAAAGTTAAAACAAGTAACAGTGATACCATAAACAGGCCAAACACGTACATGTACCCCTTGAAATATCAGAGGTGGGACCAGGTGTCACGGAGGAGTAAACATCCCCTTCCCCAGTGAACCCATGTCTTGATCATCTGTTTCTAAAATCAATAAGATTGGTCTTACAATTGTTATGAAACAAGTCAGACAACCTTCGATCTAATGGCATGTAATTTCTGTAGAACAACCGCGACTTAATGAGCCATTAGAATGAAATTGCTTTCTGCAAATAAACTAAATATATCTGCATTGTAATTAGTATTGAATACGTAGATCCCCTTTAGACATCTATAATTGTAATTTTCTTCTTCAAAATTCTAACTACTTCCCTACATTACTTATTTATAGCGAGTTCTGAAGATTCCGACGAGAGACGTGTTGTTGATTGAATCTTTTCAGAAGAAAATCTTAGCTAGACCGACAGACGCTGGTGATAGTTTTATCTCAGAAATCGGCTCAGATAAGCTGAATTGTTTGATTAGCGATTGTATAAAGAATTATTCTTGATAGTTATTTGAATTAACTTATTTGATTTAACTAAATGAAATATTAAACTACAATGATCTGCATAAAATAGTTTATTGTTTTTCTTGGATTTTTAGTATGGATCTGTTCCTACATACCCAGTGGCAAATACACGTAAATGTATTAAAGTTTTCATTCGATATATATTATATGTAACTTGCATATATTCTTTTTTTTTATTTATCATCCTTGGCTTTCCAAACTTTTAGAATTATTTTCCGATTTGTGTCACATATGATGCACCAAATTTAGTATCACATATTTCCACTTATACTCCTGGGTGGATATGACTGTTGGTGGATGGCCCGTCCTTCCCGAATGATATCATAAGTCCAGTCATAGAAATGGATGGGATTGCTCACCGTTGATTTATCGTATAACGGGTTTTTTTTCGCGATAATCTAATTTTCGCTTTATTTGCGAGTATTTTTGAATCGCAAACAATTGAATTCGCATAAAATTTACACCAACTGTGTTCCATATCTTACGCGATACGAATACCAAGAATCGCAAACAAAGGAACACGCAAATAAAAAATAGCAGTGTTTTGGGGCAGATTCGCAAAATTTGTGATACGCAAAAAAAAAAAAAAAAACCCGTTATACGGTATTCTATATGCATATATTCATATTCATTGATACTCAGACTTATTGATCAAGTAACGTTCTAAGTAAACATGAAGCGTTATCACTTTCATCAACTGGTATGGGTTTTGTTATTATGATTATTTTATTTTTATTTTTACATTTCCAATTGATATAATATGAAAAGTTGAAGATAACTGACAGTGACCAATCTCATAAGCCCCAAAGACAATTAAAAAAATACGATTTCGAAAATACGAACCCTTGGATACATCAGAGGTGGGGCAAGGTGCCTAGGAGAAGTAAGCAACCTCTGCCTACTAATCACATCCACCGTGAGCCCATTGTCTTGATCAGGTAAACAGAGTAATCCGCAGTCAAAATCAGTGAATAAAGAACGGTCTAACAGTTGGTATGAAACACGTTTATGAGAGTGGGAAAAGTGCGAATCCCGCGCCCGATTTATTTTTCCCCTTGTCCTTACTGAAGTAGTGATGTTATCATTGTTTTGATTCATCCTTTCATATCAGATATCGACCAACTGTATGTTTTCAATGGAAAAGAAACAGATGTCAATCTAAAAGTTAATTAAGTAATGATTACGCTGAACTGCTTCTTATTGCTTTGAAAATCTTGAATCATTATACTTTGTAATTTTGTACTTAGTCTATAGTGCGAAATGTTTACACCTGTAGTTACCTCCAAGGTCATGTCAAAAGATGGGCGAACTGATCCTGTATTTTCTCCTTCCGATTGGGATATATCGTACTAGACATGGGCTGATGTTTTTAAGCGATAAATAACTGTGTCAGCTATCTGCTATATCAACGGTTTTAAAACAGGACATGTGATAAATATTTGTTGCGCAGTACAGAGGGGGTGGTTGTACCGGAAGTAGAATTTCAAACACCAGCTGCTTATACTCGGGAAGTAATCGAACTTGCGTGCCTTGCTAAATGGGTATGGTTTTACTAGATATATAATGAAGGGAAATTGCTTCACTCTAATGATTATGAATAGTAATTTTCTCAGAGTTTCGTTTAGAAAGAGTAGCGTCCTCCTTAAACCTACACAATTTTGGTAAAATAAGATAGATGCGTCTAATTTTAAAATACTTGGCAGTCTGACGGAAAATTTGATAAACACGAACGTAAATGTTGGCCTTGAACGCGCTTGTTCTTTTAGTAGTTATACGTGGTTTAACGAATGATCTCACTGAACCACATGCATGGGATATTTGTCGTACATGTACCTACATCACATCATTCTTACATGTATGACCCAGTGGTTACTGCGTGACCGGAAATCAGGGATCGAACCACCTACCCCTCTTGTGCCCTGGCTGTCTCAGACATCTAGGTAGTGACTGCTCCGAGGCCAAATGCTAGAAGTGGAAGTTGATTTAGAAATTGTCTATATATAGCACCATATTGGAGGAAACAAGTAATGTTATATGTTCCTGGAAGGCACGGCAAAGTGACCACAGACAGTCAGAAAACAGGCATCATTCAATATCATAGTACAAGATGATATGAGTGTAGAAGGTTATTGCTTCAAACAGAAAATCCATACCGTATTTTGCATAAAAGGTGAAGAAAATTATAGGGAAACAGGTACATATTACCTTTTAAGGATGAGCAATCAATTAAAAATAGTCACAGTAATTTTTAACTGCTTCTTAATGATATGTATATACCTGTATTTCCTAAAGAAATACTTTTTATAAGAATCTGCTTCATTATTTTCATACTTCGTTAACTTTTTAATCATTAGATACATGTACATTAATTAGATCAGTTCAAAAAGAAAATATAACGATAGGACTGGAAGTCTGTACATAGCATTTATAAGTGCATGTACATGAATTAATAAATTCGATAAAATGTGGTAATTTACAAAGAAATTCTGTTTTTTGTAGTTATTTTATTTCCATGGAAAGGAATGCCATTAAGTTACTCTGATAAGAATTCGCACTTTCTAAAATTCAGTGATGACCAGCGCGCCTCGAAAAACTTTGACCGTTGACAAAATTGATTAGTAAATTTAACAACTAACTGGCAGAACAATAATATTCGTACCCAACATTTTATACGATGGTTACATTTATACTGAATTCTAGATCAGTATACTGAGTTGTTGGTGTCAGCATCTCTTAAAACTGCAATGTACATGCAAAACAAACGTGAGTTGGTCATTACTTAAATACGCTCCCTCCAATGATTTCATTGTTTTATTCTTAATCCGATTTCGTTGGGAGACTGTCTTTTACATGTACATATTGTAGCTCGTGATTGCACCTTCCCTTCAATACATCTATAAACTACAATCTAAAACAATACTTGTATATAATTATGTCTGTATAGATACAAGAGCATATAAAGAAGGTAATAAAGAAAATATGTATATGTAATTTAATTTAGATTTAAATTAAATTTTCCAAAACTTCATTGTTTACCACAACAAAATAAAGATGTGGATCCAGTATATCAAAATCAGTCCATGTTGGGATAGGGGTTGCTTGTAAGAGGTTTAGGTCCGCTTAAATTTTATTTCAAGATTTTGTTTTTAAAAAATGGGTTAAATAAATATCAAATCTCAAATTCAATGCTAGTCCAGTATGATCTGTTTACAAGCACCTATCGGTGCATGAATTTCATGTTAAAGTATATTCCATCTTCTTAATTTACCATCTTGCAGTGTCATTCAACAGATTTTTTTTTATGTCAACTCGGCTGTTCTTTATCGGCTAATCCTCTTAGCATGTTGTATTTTCATAGAAAGTATTGTTTTGTTATCACGATCGCAGCTGTATCATTTTGTTCCGATTCCACTGTTACACCATTGTACATTATACAAACACCTCTGGTATATCCAGGGGTCTGTGTTTACCATCACTTAATTCGTATTTTGTAGAGGACTTATGAGATTGATCACTGTTCCTTATCTTCGCCTTTTTGTGCAGATAACTTACCACCAAATCGAATGGGTCTGTGACAAACATTGCTTAACACAACGCACAATACAGCTGTATAGCTAGTATACAAACTCTCAAAGATTACCAACAAGAACATATGGGTCTTTACTTTTAGGTTAGATCGATCGAAAGACTGCCATATTCACGCCTTAGGCCATCATATATTCTTGTATGTAGGACATAAAGTGGGTATTTATTGCTCCTTTGTCAAGCACACGGCATTTCGAAAAAAGAGTCGCGTTCGAGACCTTTAAAACCTAAGTCTCTCGTCGAAGAAGGCATTGTCACTGCTACGGTCGTAAATCTGTGGCACTTCGCCCAAAGCAGGTAATGCTTTAGTAGGCGTTAACAATTTTCTACGCAAATCCTTATAGTTTGCAAGAATGTATTCATCATAAGTATGCTTGGAACATAGATATCGACGCAGGGCCTGCGTGTCTGTCACTGTATATCAAAACAATTTCCTTTCATTTTCAGTTGAATTCATTTTATTGCTAAAATTGCACACAAGATAACGTAGTAAAATAGTAACAGCAAGTTGTTCGGAAAAAAATAATAATTATACATGCTTATATGGATAACAAGGAAATTCATTTACTGAATGAAGTCCACGACTTTGAAAGCTTAAGAAAACGAGAGTCCTGTTGTCATGGAAACATGATTCACTGCGCATTTTTTTAAAGGATTTATGAAGCATGTACACTTAGTGTAAAATGCGATGGCTAATTTTCACGTATCTTCACGAGCCAAATGTGACGTTTCCCGTTTTATCTCTTTACAACATCATCCTTGGCTATCTAAGATGATATCCACGTTATACATGTATCAATTTGATGCTTACAAGGAATAACTATCGTGTCATGGTTAGATGATATACATGTACATCATATGCACAAGTATTTTATGAAACATGTGGGTCATGGTGTATCATTAAAAGATAGATTGATCCTCATGTAATGCCATAGGTTTGTGCAAAAATCATTTTATTTCAAAGACAATGAATTATTTATAATGATAAAATAATTATCAAGGGCAATAACTCCTGTGCTGGTACATGTATTTCCTCTACAGTATACACATGTATCTATTATGCAACGATTTCCCCAATATCTATAATGAATTTATACAATTCTTTAAGAGAGCAGTTTCCTTTAAATAAATATATGCATAAATGCAAATTTTACAATTTAACTTTAGATCTATCAAAGGTGATGAAGCTAATTTCTATCTACATGACATTGTATTTATCATTTAATTTTATTTCACGTGATCACCTAGCGCCGATTCTCATTGGTTAAAACACCTTTTAAGAATTGAGGTGATTTTTCGATCAACGTACCTGAACAACAAGTAAAGTCAAATGGACATGTTCAGTTTTGTGTGTAAATATAAATTAAAATGATAAAAAATAAATCTTATATTTTTTCGGGTGATATGCAGGTTATAACCGAGATTTAGACGGTAAAAGTTTACCGTCTAAAATTCGTGGATACATGCATGCACCCGAAAGATATAATAATAAGATTCATTCGTTATATCATCCTTGGAGGATAAAAAACGGTCTCATTTCCAAATATTCATGATCACGTAATGTCGCAAGCTGTATTTCGACAGTAAAAAATTCTATCATGGCAATTGTGGATGACTTAAAGATTATTGGTGGAAGACATTCAGCGATAAATGACAGTCAAACGGGGGATGTGACTGGGAGAGCAACTAGGACACGTGGAAGGGGAGTGAAAAGCATGTTTGACATAAATTCAATTTTGATAGTATAAACGAAATCCTCTTTCTATGCAATATTTCTAATCATATTTTAATCCTCAATTCATCGTTTTGACCTTGCACTGAATGGAAAAAGTATTTCGCTAATACCAATCAATAATTTGTCTGATACTATTATTCATTGTTTTTCACACTGAAAAAAAAAATTGATCTGGTTTCCAATATTACAAACTGTTTAGGTACATGTACATGTAGTGACTGTTCCTCTCGTTCAGCAACTAATATCAGGAATTAAAATCACAGATCTTACAGGTATGAAGAGAGGTACCGTGACGGTAGGCGTAACATACGTGTAACAAACATTGACCCAAACTCATTCTATAAAGGATACAAAATGAAAAATGGGGCAAACTGAAACCCTTGGATATACCTGAGGTGGGATTAGATGCCTAGGGTGCGTAAGTATCCCCTGTTGACATGACCTACCCACCGCGGGCCCTTCTCTTGATCAGGTAAACGGAGTAATACGTAGTCAAACTCAGTATGAATAGAATGACCTGGCAATTGGTATGAAACACAATCGACTAAATGACAAGTTGTATTTTGCAAATAAGATCACTTTAGAGATCACCGAATTTGTGAATTGCTGGCTTTACATGGGACAATTGAAATCCCTGGAACATCAACTTGTTCGTACGTAACCTGCCTCAGTTACGAAATGATCATATGCAGCATACAATCGTGTATCATATCAGTTGATAGACATAAACGTTATATGGAGTTTATAATGGAATATTGACGATGAATTAAGTTGTTAATTTGAATTAATAAAACACACAGAACATTGTAGATGTATATAAATATCGCAATAAAGGTCACATGGAAACATTTTAAGGACATGTTATGAATTAATTTCAATAAAGTCTGCCTCTCTACAGAGAGGTCAGCTAATACAGAACCACAATTTATTGCTATTGGAATTCAATCAAACTGTTTTAAAATGCCATGATCTCGAAAGATCATTAAACATTGCCTGCTGATTTTATCCACTAGAACCAAAAATAATTTTGGATAATTGATAACGAAAAAGTCCAAATTACATTTCAATAAGCCTAGCATATGCATGTTTTAGTATATGGATGTATCATAAGGAGTTTACTACTCGCAACTCCTAGGCTCTGGGGTATCCAGGGGTTCGTGTTTGCCAAACTCTTATTTTGTATTCTGCTTGAAACTTGAGATTGATCACTGTTCGTTGTCTTCGCCTTTTCATCCAAATGCACGTGTCTGACCGTGTACTCCATACGTTTTAAATGACAAATATCACAATGAAATACTTTGATTTGGAGAGCTAACAGGATAAGAACAACAGAAAAGGTATTTGTTGCACATAATTTTTTCCCATAACATTTTGCCATTGTATGCAACCATGGCCATCATTACCTTTGCATTGTTTCTTACATACTTACATTTGGCAAGGAAAATCGGTGGAACCAGGTGTAATATCCATTGCAACGTCTTCCCTTTTGCTAATATTATACGGCTTCATTATACAAGAGTCGTTACCCAATTGAATCACATTTCTGGTCATGTTTTTACATTTTAGGTGAAGGATGAAATTTTTGACAGCCTTTCCAATCAAACATTTCTCTTCACGAATATTAAAGTCCATCTGTATAGCTGCCATGAGAGGTCCAAAACGTAAAACAAGTAATAAAGTACAGCAACGACTAAGACTTAACATAATTTTAAAATGTGCGTCTCTTCTGTAATAGTTGGATCAATTGAAATGGAGCAGTGAAATGCCGCTCTATTTATACACTAAAACTGAAAAATCGCTTGCTAGTAGCAGGAGTAATTTTATCCCACACGCAGATAAATCTACAGGTGGTGTCACTACTACGCAACGTCTCCTACTGAAAATATCGATACAAATCTGGAGGGGTTTATATACACCAAAAACAAAAGACTATCGAATGAAAAACAAATCCCAAAATATCAGAAAACCCCCAAAGTGAGTATTGAGCCATTTGATAAACAACAGGTTGCATTTTAACCTTGAAATCGATCCTTTTAATATCTTCCCGCTCTGATCCTTCGAATTCTGTGTCTGAGTGGGAGGATTTGTAAAGGAGAGAACAACTTACGTCAAGATGTTTCATAGGTACTATCTATCTTTTCATTGTTTCAAGTTGGTTAATAAAACAAAGTATGCTGAATTTTGTCCCATAAAAGCCAATTTCACGTATTAATAGCTCAGAGTTCCTAAATCAATACCAGTAAAATTTCCCAAATGGCGAATATCCTGTCGTAAACAAAGCGAAATTGGCTAATCATTTGTAAGGTTCCGTTGTCATTACTTTGGACAACGTCAACAAAATTTAATCTTAATTTATCTTTGCAAGAGTTAACGCTGGTCAAGGATGGTGTAGATGACTTAACAATCATTTTTTAAGCAACTGTCTACATGTATGTTTTCAGCTAGCTGCGCCGCAAGCAAAAAACGGATCAGACCACGTCTGCACGTGCTTATCCATCACTCTAGTTTTCGTGTATTTGTATTTGCCTTAACTGAATGCTAAATTTAATTATAGATACTGACGATGAGTTGAGAAGACAAGTGCAGCATCGGAAACATAAAAACCAAAAGTGTATATCAATATAGCTATTAATCAAATATCTGGGTCTTTCTTAATCATATTTTATAAACCTATAAAAGGTACAGCATATAAATACAATGTATAGTGCAATTTGGTAATAATCATTGTACATTTATGTTAGTACATCTTGTTTCATTTGGACGAATGGTGGTGACCAGTGCCAAGCATAATTTTGAATTCTTCGTCCAAATAACTGTTTACATTTACACTTTATCGAAAACGTCTTTTGGGGGGTGGGGCGGTGTTGTTTTTTTTATTTTTATTGATTTATTTTTTTTTTTTTGGTTTTTTTTTTACGCACGCTGCTACGCAACTGGATTTGGATTTCAGATTCTATCATCCCCAATAAAAAAATCGAACTTTAGGTGACCACGCTCGATTTCTCGTTTCCCGCCACATTAATTAGAGAATCTGGAAGATAATATGCAAACGACAGATTGTGGGCTTGAGTGATAACATGCCGCGCTATTGTGGTTAAAAGCTGTGGAATCAACTTCCTTAACTTCTGGTACAACCACTGCAATGTATAGCAAGCCGACGCCTCTTTAATATTTTTTTAGAGACTAAACTCTACGATAAAAGAAAAAAAAAACAAGAGGCCTAAGCGCCACATCGCTCACATGAATCATCTTGGCCCTGTTATTGTTCAGGTACAGTGGTTTTTTAAAAGATTTTTTTATAGTCGTTATTGCCATGAATAAAATCTCTATTATGGCTCTAATGTAGACCCATGCGGTCACGGCATAGCTGTAATACAAGGCCACAAAGGTAACAAGAAATATGTGAGTCAATGTTCATTATTGATACCTCCGCTCTGTATGCTTATTAATGCCGTCAATATAGTTATACACAATTCCAAGTCCTCTGCAAAGTGGAATTAGATGTCCGATGAATCTGCAAATGCATTACACAATAAACCATACCTAGATAAAGCTTCATGCAAAATAGCAGTGGCCTGTGATAGCGGCTGAGTACCGTTGAGAATTATGTTACGAAAAGTGTTGTATATGATAAAGTCCAAGTTCTCGGTAAACAGGAAGTTGATGTCTGATGAATTTGAAAGTGCATCCAACGATACCTACACCATACCTATATAAAGCTTCATGCAAAATATTAGTCATCTTGATATATAGTTGGCTTGCTGAGAATTATGTTACGAAAAATGTGGGACGGACGGAATTACAGCTAGACGGACGGAATGACAGGCAGGGGTAAAACAGTATACGCCCATTTCCTTCGGAGCGGAGGTATAAAAACAAATAGTGATATGAGAAATATAAGGCCTTTCCATATGGAATTTATATATCACACATAAAATCCCTACCTTAAAATTGCCTTGGTTAAGTAAGTCAAAATCAAAGGTCAAGGTGTCACAGGGATTGCATACATGAAATATTAAAGATGTATCACATTTAGTAGGTACTTCAGATTAAAGAAGTTTTGAGAATCGGGTCCAACGTCATGGTCACGTGACTGTGTCATGGCATCAAATGGAGCTTCATGAGGAAAGGAATCTGCATACAAAATATGAATAGTTCAGGAGATATCAATAACGTTGATAATTGATGGCGCGTATCAATAGAAGCAAATGAGATACAAGTAATTGAAGGCTTTAAAAAAATATTTATATGGTGATGAATTGGTTGCAATTTGACCGAAGAATCGAAGGGGGGGGGGGCTATTTTTGACAAGGATCATTGTATGCTATTTCCATATGCAATTAAAGATACAGGTAGCTTGGGTGACAGACCCTTGCTATTTTTGATAGCAGTGGTGAATGAGAAGAGTGACTGTATATGCAATCTAATTCAACCCATGTAGCGACACACACACACCCCTTCCACTTTATCTCTACCCACACAGGGATTTGAAGATCGGGCTAAATAACCTATGTTATTGTCAATTCATGAACAATAAGATACTAGGGTATTTAGCCCGATCCTAAAATCGAACATCCCCACCATTAGCTGAATTTAAAGTGCAGATTAATGTTACAAACCGGCGAGACCACTGATCCATGTCAAGGACACGATGCTACATGTATTAGAGGAAGAAAGTGGGATAATGCCAAGGTTAATTGATTTTTAGAAAATGTCAGTGAAGCAAGTATAGAGAATTATTGAATAGTTTTGTAAATTGTTGATGTTGAGTCATGTGATACTTATCTGCATATAATATTTGTAAAGTTATGTTAGATGCAGCCATAGCCACTTTTAGTACTTATATAGTAATATTAATTGTAAATATTTAAAAAGGAAAACAAACCTTGGTTTGATAACATGTGTAAGCAATCAGGAAAATTTATTTATATAAAGCAGCAGATATGCTCAGCTATTGGTACAAGGTTGCTTTCTCAGGCGAGAATGAATTGTCAAATATTATATATAAATTGTGTAAAAGGAAATTCATACAAGGTTCTTGTTTTTCTAAGTGGATGTTTTATATGAAAAATAATCTAGATAATTTAGGTTTCGCTAATATCTAGTATTTGAATGGAGAACTTAATTTTAAATGGTTTAAAAATACAATTAAGCAACGAATTTGTGATCAGTTTGAACAAAAATGGCATAATAATGTATTCAATTCAACCAAAGGAGTTTCCTATCGTATAATAAAAGAAGAATTTTGTTTTAAAAGTTACCTTCATATGTTTGATCCTTCAGAAAGAATAGCCATGTGTAGATTTCGATCATGTAATATTTGATTTCCAATTATTAATATTATAAGTTGGTAGATGGAATGGCATAGAAAAATCTCAAAGAAATTAAAATCATTTAATTTCATTTTAAGTGATTACTTAGCACCGATTCTCATAAGGTAGAATTTGCGAAATGATGACTTTAAACGAGAATCGTTATAACCTTGCAACATCAATTTTTTGGTTAGTAGTTAAGTCCTCATACGCAATGCATGCCTTTGCGAATCGAATCAACTGAGAGACATACACACCATAAGCAGGTGATAGTGGTACATTACTACATAGAAAAGGAAAGTTGACGATTGCAAAGTCAAAGTCATTACGTTTATCATATAATGTAGTTGTCAGTCTGCCATTAGAGTCAATATTAAGTAAAATATCCAAATATGAAGCAGGTCTGTCAGATTCTGTGGTGTCCTTTATTTCGAGTTCGTCAGTATATATCAAATGGACATAATTGTGAAAATTATGATAGTTAATTGATAAGACATCGTCTATATACCTATATGTAAGGTTGAATGACAAGGCAAGTACGATCTGAAATACATGTAATTTGTATATATGTATCCGTTGCCTCTTGATGAGTCGTTATCATCTTAAATTAGTTTTGGAAGCTATGCGAAAATAATCCTGACATTTTGTATGTCACAATCAAATTCTTAATATGATAACTGAGAAAGTTTCCTTCTCACTCTTTTGCACGTGTTCTTTTTCTATTTTTGCCTCTATACATGTAGTGATCCTTTCTCTTGGGAGTTCTAAATGTCAATGCAAAGAAAAAAGACTGAACGCTGAACGAACAGGGCGAGCGTTTTATGAACGGTGAATGCACGGAAAAAGGGTTAAGTAGAACATTTCAGGGACTGTAACTNTTCTTTTGCACGTGTTCTTTTTTTATTTTTGCCTCTATACATGTAGCGATCCTTTCTCTTGGGAGTTCTAAATGCCAATACAAAGAACAAAGACTGACCGCTAAACGAACAGGGTGAGCGCTTTGTGAACAGTGAATGCACGGAAAAATGGTTAAGTAGAACATTTCAGGGACTGTAACTGCAGCAAAAAGTGTGAAATAATTTTAGGTCAGACTGCTCTCAATAATATTTGCTCTCTGCACATGTAACAGTTGCATAAATCAACCTTACTGAGACAATTACAACCATACTAAATGCTTACATTTTCAAACTTAACTTGAAACAGGTTGTAACATAAAATAACACGATCGATTTTCCTGGAGAGGAAAGGAGGATTTATGACCACCTATCTACCTATTGTTTAATTGCAGTCAGAGCAACTTTCATACGAGCCTGCACTGCAGTCCATTAATATGTGCGCCCCTTTTCTGCTTATTAGAATCACTGAATTCCGAATTTTAAATGATTTACATGTATTTCGAAAAGCTGTTACAGTATGCAATTTGCAACAATAAATTAACACGTGCCGTGTGTTACCGGGGCAGTAGTCTACAAGGAAGTACGTGCATTGTATGACATCAACTGATAACTACATTTAATCGTTCACTAATCCTATACATACATATTAATAGGGCATTTACTACATATATCTTTATTATTATATTTTTTCAATACCTTTGCTCTGTTGGTAAGGATACAAAAAGTAATTGATTGATTGTATGAATATAACAGAAAATGTCCGTTGTCAAAACAAAACAACAGAAACCAAAGAAGAAAATCAAAGGCCTCAAGGGCCTGAGAGTCGACTCGCACACGATAGTAACGAGTGGCTCATGGGCCACATCGCTCACCCATAGAGATTAGAGAAGAGCAGAAGTTTGGACTTTCATATGCACTATTCAGTGTTATGGCACTAAAGCTAACCTCTGTCATCTAATACACATAATTGACACATTCAATAATGAAATCAAACACAACCACATAATTATGATCGGATAGGGGTCATGTATATCCAGGGTTCTTATTTCTCAAAATTGTTCTGATACAATACCAAAGAACATAAATATGTCGAAAAGGCGCGGGTCATCAGACACAGAGCCCCCACATAATAACAAACAAACATATATGTGTTGTAGGGTGATTCCTAACTATGTTTAAAAAAATTTTACCATTTTAAAAGGGAGAAGTCAACCATAACCCCAGGGCTCTCCAAGTGCCAATTGAACTAGTCTCACAAAGAACAAGGGAATATATGGTTTGAGGGGATCTCAATATTCAAAATATCGGACAATTAAAAAACAAAAAAAGGGGGGGGGAGTCATGACCTAAAGGCCTCCACAATATATTCAAAAACTTGTCTAACCATCGATGTTGAGGGTGGGGATCTGATAGTTTTTCAAAGATATTAGACCATCTCTAAGGTTAAACCCCCAGTTAATAACCTCAACTTTGCATAATTTGGTGATTTGGCCCGATGTTCTTGGTACAAAATTTCCTTATATCAAAAAATATTTTTTTCATTTTGTAATATTTCTCATTTCCATCCACTCATTGACAATTTTATGAGTTGTTTCCAACTATTTCAAAATGTTTCTAATAACTGCAATATGTACATGTAATATTTGACTGGGTATGAAATTGACTTGGAACATGATTTGACCTAAATACCTGACTTCCGGAAGTTTGGTAAACAAAAATAGCTAATAGCGTATTAAGGTAGTAGTCTGAGTCACCTAGTCGTTGTCAATACAGGCCGTCTGCGAAAACGTCTAGAAAGCTCCTACGATAACAAATTAACTATCAAAACCCGATGGCTTATTCTCGAACAACAAGCAATGCTGGATTGGTTGATTACTACGACGACAGACCTAATTCGAATTTCGTGTCTGCTGCGCAGAAAACCAGCGCATATAACTTTCAACAAGGCATAAACAAAAATCGTTCTTTAATTATTAGAAAGTCTATCAGGCAACATATTATCATGAATATATTATTAGGACAGTATGAAACGTCACTGGTCTTTGTAGTTGACTTCACAATGCCGCTTGGCGGGAAATCATCGATGTGTGTCGTGCACATACCTTGAATCGTACAAATACTAGGAGAGAGACTTAGCAATGAACTTACCGAGACATGTAATTAGCAAAAAGGTACGGTTTTCTTATTTCATTATTAAACAGTATTAATATAGGAGTGTTATTATACTTGAGATACCTGTATTGTGTCTTGTTATGACTTTAGTTATCATTTGTGTACGAATAAACAAGTGCCATTTACAGTTACTACCTTAGTAACATGATACTACATATCATTTAGATACATCTTATTGCAACTTTGACTAATCTCAATCATACATGTACGAAAATGTTGAAATCCCTAATGTTAAAGATAATACCATGTGAAATGTCACGAGAGGAATGTATACAATTTTTTTTTGTTTTTTTTGGTTTGTGTACATTAGATATTCTCTAAGTTTTCATCAGAAACTGGTTATTAAGAAAACAGAAAGACAAAAGTACTTGTATATTTTCCAACTGAGACAAGTATAGTTGTTTTGTCTCTGTCCAATACAAAATATATGCTTTATTTGAGTTATTAGAAAGATTAACAATTGTGAAAATAATAATAACATGAAGGTTGTAAATTTTAGGTTACTACAAATTCAGCATCGTATCAAGCCGCAATGCTATGGTTTTTATATTTTGAATCATTGTAATTTAGACAGTTTATTAGTTACCATGTTTGAGACGGCCCTAAAATATTATTGATTCAATCTGTACTATGTATGAAAAATTACATTCTCCAAATCTATATAGTAGTTAAATGGAAAAAATATGACTCTAAATAAGTAGAAAATCTTATTTATTCTCTCGTTGGAACACTATTTTATGTCTGAAAATTGTCAAAAACACCCTTTGAGTACAGCCCTAAAGATTTGGGCCGAAGTGACGCTACCCACTTTTTCCTTATAATTTTTAAACGTTTGTTGCGCTTTATATATCTCTTTTGGATTAAAACTTATCTTTAGAATTTTTTATATAACTTTTACTAATCGCACAATGGAGAATTTCCTATTGTTTCTTTGCAATAGCGCATTTCCAGCCTACTTGAAACGCCCCCACAAGAAATATGAACGATGACTATAGGTTTTTTCCGTTGATTTTAATAATAATACAAAGTATTGGATATCAACATTGAATAAATCGCTTTTAGAAAGAATTATCATACGTCGCGTTAAATAACGTGGCATCCGCAGTCGAGACAAAAATAACAAAAGTTTTAATTCGATTTGAAAAATTGAGTTACGCACCTTTAGAGATTCGTGTATTTACGGAAGTTGGTCAGAATAGGTAAAGACGTGTTAGAAAGCTTTATAAACACCTGTGAAATCGCCATTCAAACGAAATTGAGTGTTGAAAGTCATGCAGATTTCCGTGATGATCCAGCAATAGTCGCACTGACATATTTAATAGTTAAGACACTTACGGAAATATAAAAACGATGTTATTTGCGAATCATCACAAATGAAGGTTTGTTGTAATATCTGAATTTG
>CAJDSM010017493.1:3026-17803 GCA_903981925.1 Ostrea lurida | reverse complement strand
ATCATTGAGATATATATCGAGAGAAAATTTTAAAAACCCAGCTAAAATGAACTTATCATTTATTCAGATTGCAAATAGCGTAATAAACCAAAATTAAACAATTGACGCAATCAACCAATATTAAACAAATGCCGTAATACACCAAAATATACCATTGGCTGGGACAACTTTTACAACTGTTCACTGATCACTAGGTTTTCAAATGAGCAAGTAAACATGTAGATTACACAAATCAATTCCATTTAATATTACATATAAAGAAAACGAGTAATATCAAAATCGTTGCGCTCAAAAAAGGATAACTAATTAAGTTGCCAAAAACCCTTTAAAAGATATAACCTTTTGGTGGTGTTTATTTGGAACTTGATCAAGTATAAACGTTTGTGGGTGTGTTGGAACATAAAAAAAATGTACTCATCTCATGATCCATTTATGATCTTGTTTTTCCAAATCATATTATTCATATTGTAGTGAATTTAATTCAAGACTACAGGAAGTATCTCATAGATATTGGTCGTATTCTAAATTGGTTTGCTTGACGTACTTTAGCATTTCGTGTATGAATAAATTAACTCGAATGTAAAACAGATGCCCTGTCTTATAAATTGAAAGTAATACGCTCTGCAAGCAATTTAAAGATAACTCGTCATTTATAAACACAATAATGATTACACATTTCGAGGAAACGAAATGGACAAAAACACGACAATAAATTAATCCGCCTGAAATATCTCGCTGATTCTTTATTGATTTCACGATCAAATATTAAGGAGCATTCTAGTAGTCTTCAAAGATTCCATTGTTCTTTCTTAGGAAGCCTCATTTATTTCCTCTCATCCCATAATCAGTACAAATGTATTCAGTAATACCGAGAGACGCCGAAGTGTGATGGGGACATCGCTTATATCAATGCTGAAATTACTAGCTGTAAAAAATAAATAGTTACAAGTACAGTAATCATTTAAAAGATTTCTGTTGGGCTAGCACTTTTTATTTAATTGTTTTTATAACTTTCAGGAGATGAAACGATTACTTGATTTATAGCTTTATGTGCAAACAAAAGAAATGGGGAGGTGATTCTTTTCTTCCAATTAATGTTCCTACCATGTTACAGTTTTCTTACGAACGCATCCTGAGCTATCAAATTTGTATGTAGGAGTGATGAAAGGGTGTATTTAGAAAATGAAAAATCCTACGTAATTCTAGTCAATAAAGACCTAATTGTTTCTTTACAAAACCTTATTTTTGCTGCAGTTTTACATTTCTTACTATGTTTACTCTTGCAATTTAATCAAATAAATACACATCATTCCATATGTACACTATCGTATCACCGAAAACAAACCAGACTGGATAAGCCACCACAATCTTACTGTTTCCATATACATGTATGAGTAATATAGTCTGCTTCTCATTCCATTAATAACAAGGTTCATCCAAAACGAATAATTTTGTGATCTTGCAGTGGATAGTGCATGGCAATTGCGCGATGGAAAAGAGAACATTAGCGTAACCTACATTTAACAGTACAAAATTTAAAGGACTTTTGCGAGTGACGTCTCAGTTTGCCAAACACTATTTACATGCACATACATTGTATATAGATGAATCACAAGTGAAGGACGATTACTAATTGCAATATGTCGCCTTGGTGACTCGGGTGACCTAATGAAGAAATGCATGTACCTGACCTTTGGGTTACAGTCCTAGAAGAGGAGGAAGTGGATATATTTACCAACATGAAATCCTTACTTCCAGGTAGATGGAATGTTGCCTTCACCCCAAACTGATTGACACACTGTAAGATATGAACACTACTGGGCAGCAGTGGCGTCCAATGATTTCTAAACTGGTGGAAGCTTTGTTGAATCCATGTGGGAAGTAGCTTCAGTAGCAATGGGGGCATAGTTCATGTTAAATCAAATAGGTTAGATATAAAAAATCATCTAACTCAGTTCAAAGTGAACGATACGTCTAGAAAAGAATGGGGAGTCAGGGATATGAACAGTTACATGTACATGTAGATTGTACGAAAGGAGACCATCTGCAACGGTCAGTCAGAGAACGAGATCAGCTGCCAGAGAACGAGATGAGAACGAAATCAGCTGCAATGAAGACCAGGTTGTGTTTGTCCTGCTCTCAATGTTGTGTTCTTTTTACGGAATTATGATATTGATCACTGTTCGTCATCTTGTTCTATTCATCTCTAAAACTGTATTTTAATATTTTGCCACTAGTTACAATAACCTGGATTTCAATTGCTTTTTTTGATAAACATCTTTATACAGTGCATTGACTTAACTTCTTTCTCTGGCAAAATCATAATTTATTATTGAAAGTTCAAACAGCGCAATTCGGTTGAATCGAAACATCGAATTATATTCATGGAAACCATTAAGCGTTAACAGTAACCCCTTCGGACCTTGTCTCAAGATCACTGATTACCGCTGCCTATTTCTAGCAACGTGAGAAACATCCTTAAAAGCGGATTATTTTATCTGCCCAAGACAAAGGTCCCTGAAACGAATCGAAATCTATAATGGCCTTGGTAATGTATTATCGTTGTTCATAATGTAACCAGTGAATACTATCGAAGAGCAATCATCTAGCTAAAATGTCAAGAGTGTGAATTAACATATAATTGATTGCTGTATAGATAATGTGTTTAAGATTTAATAATTCTATTATTAAATTTTCGGGAAAATCGAACAGGTTCCATGTATAAAAATATTGTTTAAATAATAAAAAAAAAGCATTGATTCTAATTAATTTTTATTGTATTTGACTTTCCAAACATTTACGCTTTTTCGAAATGTGTCACATATGGTGCACCAAAATTGCATGTTCATTCATATTCCTAGGTGAATATCACTGCTGGAGGATGGTCCATCCGTCCCCGACGATATCATAAGCCCAGTTAGTTTATATCTTTCTATATACCTAGATTTGATACGAAATGCAACGTCTCACATTGGAAATGGATTATCTCCCTCATGCAAAGGTTTTCTTTACTGGATTTAGGCTTTTTCTACATTATATAATTCATTTTTATTGTCTTTGGCTTTCCAAACGTTTAGGCTTCAAGCATTGCTGATGAGAAATTATTTTTTGAAATGTGTCACATATATACATATATACATGTAAATAAAAAAATTAATATCTCATACTTTTATTCATATTACATGTATATCAGCACGTGCTGACTGACCTAGAGGGGGTTACAGAAGTTGCAATGCCCGGTTGGTTGAATATGTATTTGGGTGTCTTCAGACTTCTATTCTGGCGGGAAAGGCACACACTAAATATGATCTCAATTTGAAAATTTTCTGTATCCGCTCCCACATGACGAAGGTGTTCCCAGGAATAAGGAGATGCCAATTGCATTTTTAAGGTCAAGCATGCGTACATGTCAATGATTCTAAAGGTACGAAAAGAATAGCGATCATACTAAAACGGCCGGTAAGATAATCAAACTTAACCATCATAGACACAATGTATATAGGGACATTCAATATGTTTGTCCATCCATCACTATCTTGTAGCAAGGATAAAAAGAGTACTCGGGTACACGAATGCTTTTCACCAGTACCAAGACAACAGTCTTCCACCAAGTGTTGCAACCATGTATTGCTTTTCACTATCTTTTAACTTTTATGGGGAGAACGAGCTCGAGTTGTCTTACCCTATTGGCCAGAAATAGCACTAACATTCTTATAACATTGTTTTGTCTAAATCAAGATATCATCGAAACAACTATTTCCACGAACTAATCTGGTTTTAATTGGACCACATACATGCATCATTGGTTTCTTTAATTTCTATTGCAGCCATGCAGTAGTCAGTAGAAACACAAATGACCTACATATTTATTGAAGGTCAAACATTTTCCTGACATTAACATATAAATCATGGATGACATTTTACGCACATGGAATTGATACTGTAAACATCCAGATCTATTAATCAATACGAGCAATGCCCATTAATATACCGTCACATGACCAACTTATGACTTTGCTTCCCATTTAAAGGATTTATATGAAGTTATACATGTATGTATGTGAAGATGGGACATTCTTTCTAGAACGTGTATATGGAAAAATATTGAATTTAATCGCAGTACCTCTTATCCGACAGTAATAATTTCCATTCCTTGTGCAAATATTGTGTGCAAAAGAAATAATGAAAGTAAACCTCAGTTCGCCCTCCTGATGAATTGTGTCATTTATATTCAGGGACACAAGTCATGGTTGTATTGTAAAACTCTCTAGAAATAAAGGTAGAAATGCGATTCAGTACGTATGTGTGTATGTGCCTTATACACATGTGTCATTAGGACACTACTGTAAATGCTTTGCTGACGAAAAAGATGATTTTTTCTGAACCCATGTTAAGTTTTACAATAGTGCCAAAGCATAGTTACCTTTCATGGACATGCGGGTTACAGCTATTTTTTAGTTATGTTAATTTGCAAAAGCCCAACGTCAGTAAATGATATATAGATATATAGTTTAGATGTAAGTGCGGCAATAGCCCGATCATACTCCTCCATGGCACCTGATCCTGCCTTCGCTTTTGTCGGAGGTCCGTGTTGCCCTACACTCGATTTTGTATATATGTTAATTTCGCCAATTTATATACCAACAGGACCGTTCGTATTTATGAATTTTTATGCCGCATATTTGCTCGACTGATTCAATATTTGATAGAGAGAGAGAGAGAGAGAGAGAGAGATGAGAAGAGAGAGGAGAGAGAGAGGAGAGATCTCCAGATGCCGATAAATATGGTCACAGAAACCTAATGATTAATACATGTCACCCGTCCGTGAAAAACCGATAAAGGAAAATGAAAAACATTTTTTACTCAAACAGCTATAAAATTCTGATTTTATCGTCAACCACTTCCAAATCTAGTCTGATCTAGGAATTTTAATGGTCGCGAAGAATTGTTGAATATTCCACGTCGATGGAGATTATTTTTTGGTGGATCAATGACATCTCATTCCTTTGTTTAGGCAAATAATTCTTAAGTTGAAATGTTTAAAACAAAAGATCTCTTCAAATGATGCTTACTTGACATTAAACGAAAATTTGTTTTAACACAAGAAAGGTTCATATAATTTTATTCAATTGATATTTTGAAATTGTATGGGACCTTTACATGTGAATTGGTGTGGAAATACCCAAGGAATTGAAGACAAATAGTTCCACCACATTTTACCTCTTAATTAAGAACAAATACCACGCATCATGATCAATATATGATATATATTGTTTTGGAGTACCTGGTCGAGCTCTAAAGTAGGTCAATCGTATGAAACCGAGGCTGGTAATTCCTGTTATCTTGCATTATACAATTAATTAAATCTATGTCATTTATAGAGCCATTTCGCGGTTCTCTTCAGATTACATGATAATGAATTGATTCATTTCATGTAAATGTACCTGTAAACCATCACTATAATCGTGTCGAGCAGTCGTTATTATTGTCAAGTAATTAATAACGTTGCAAAATAAAGCCCTACACGTGTTATGTCTATCTCGTTTGACAGAACTTCGGTTTTATTATGGATGGGAAGCGTGTTCGACACATTTGCGTTGTATTGTTCTAAATCTATGCCGTCACGGTGTACTCATTTCAAAAGTACGCAACCTTCACAATTTGTTAATACAGTAATAACTATGTTTTTAAAAATACGGCCTTGTCCTCAACGGGTCTCCTACTTGTATGTATTAATGCTTAATCACTATACTCAAAACATAACTGTCTTTCATTAATCCATAATATAACGATCCCTGACGAGAAACAGGCGGTCCATAGTACAATATGTGATATGACGTTTTCTCTTCTTTTGTTTAAAACTTCGGAATCCCTGAAATGCTTCAAGGGTTTAAGGTTTTACGCCATTTCGGCAATATTTCACCAATTTTATGGCTAACAATTAACTAAATGAAATATGATCAGTTTTGAAATTGTTTTTGGAGTTTACCTGACGGTTGAGATTTCCAAAGAGCCTATTCATTTTCGAAAAGCAAAGAGACGATCGCATGACAACGGGGTTGTAATTCTTGACACAGGGTGCCATTTAGCGTCCCATCGGACGGTCATACCAGTCAAAATATGTAAACAGATAAAAGATATAGCATTTCAATTATATTAACAAAAGTAGAATACCGGTAGAATTTAGATTTTTCTTTAAAACGGCATTCTTTTGAAAAAATGTATAATGTCAACGTTTCACAAATTCAAAGGTCGTGATAACTATCTATAATTGACCAGTACAACTTGTCATTGTGTCAAATTAACGCTATCCTATATGCAAGACCATTCTTTTCACATTGATTTTGGCCATATATTATGCTGTTTACCTGGTTCACAGCGGGTAAGACAGTTCGACGAGGGGGGGTGCTTACTCTTCTGCTCCTTATGTCCAGCGGCCCGTGTTTGCCTTACTCATGATGTTGTGTTCTTTATGAATAGTTAAATATAACAAGCAGTGATCAATCTCATAATTAGTTCTAAACAGAAAACAAATTAAGTTTTGGATAAACATAACACCCCTGGATTTACCAGAGTTGGAATCAGGTGCCTAGGAGGAGTAAGCAGCCTTTGTCAACCGTTCACACCTACCTTTAATTGATCATGTAACGGAGCAATCCGAAGTCAATAGCGGTGTATAAAAGAACGGTCTAACAATTGGTAAAGGAATTATGAAAATTGTCGCTGTTCGCTAGCTTCAATAGTTGTAAATTAAAAGAAAATATGCTTTCATTGATTGTTTCAAGGAAGGACAATAATCTCAACATAATTTTTATCTCCGCTTTAATATGTACAAAAATAACGTTACAAGATTATGATTAGGTTATTGCCGCACATACATCTAAACTATTGGGTAAAACCCATGTTTAACAAAGTCAGGAATGACCTCGCAAAATTGTATTTGTTTGTACTAATCACACAGAATATTAATGCATTTTTGTAATGAGTATATTGCTTTCCCTCACTTTTTTCATGTTAAGCTGCTACTTGAATTACTTTTGTACATAATATAAGAGCTCTAAGCATATAGTAAACTTATTTGGAGGGTCTCTTGTAAATTTGATCCCAAGCTAGCTAGACCAAAATATATGGGGTTGTCTTTCTTTAATGTTCAACTACCTTTGTATAAAAGTGAAAATGTTCCAAGATATCAAGTCACACCGAAATTTGATGCACAAACAGCAAACAGATATAGCACTGGGCAGAATGTTTAGACAATGGAACTCTGAACTATCAAAAACTTTGCATCACTAGAGTGCATGTACAATCATTGACACTATCGTTGACTAGACTAAAAATTTGCCATTTTGATTTACTTTAGAAAAAAAAATTGATATTACATTTAACTATGGTAAACTTTGGTTAACTATATATAGAGGATCTTGAATGAGTGCTTATGGCATATGAAAGTATATGAAATGAGTTACCGGATTTAATATTTCCCGAGCCTTGGCGAGGGAAATATCTAAATCCGGGTAACGATATTTCATAATTTCATATGCCATAAGCACGAGTTTAAGATTCTATTTATCACACAACGATCATTAAAGGCATATTTGATTTACTTTCTATTTCACAATCCGAATTTTTCGCTTTGTTATTGTTGACGTCGTCAATTCGATTGTGACGTCGTCTGCAACGTCACGGTTTGAAAGAAGCTGGACATTCTGTTACACTTATTTTCACTTCATAAAAGACACCAAAATGCCCTTGGAATAACCTCGGTGACAAAACAATGTCTTTTACCATCAAAGTTTACAGTTTCGAGGTTGGTGTGCAGTTTTCAATTGATTGACCCGTGATTGACCTACCTAATTTGCATTCTTATTAACCTCAGCTACGAGTTCATATCGTTTTTCCGAACCCGTGTTATGAACCCGGAAACAGTACAGTATGGTGTGATAAACAATATATATTTACATTATAACCAGCATGTATTTGAGCTCCAGCTTATGCACTTTCTTGCTATGACAATAAAGAAAATTGTGCAGACGACTGACGAATCTGCGTATGACGTCACAGTTTTTGGCAGTGTTTGGCTAATATCCGCAAAGTATGCCGTTGATGAAACTAAATACCGGGGCAGGGCCTTTAAGAGGGCAGAGATGGCGCAACAATGAAAATGGTTATAACCGGCTTTAACTCTGAGTAGTTAAATCACAATATTAGGTTTGTTAATAAAAAGATAAAACTAAAGTACGCAAATTAAATACAAAATGCAAGAATTGAGAGAATAAAACGATCTGGTAAGAGGCCGGAATGTACTTTGATGTCATGATTTTAAAATTATGCATCAAAAGATGTATGTACCATTGAATAACTAGCAAAAATAGACAGAAATGTGCTTGAAAAGCACAGAGAATGAAGAAATAGTCCATTAAACATAGTTGATATTTCTGTTTCAGGACACGAGATATGATGATATCTAAGAGCGCATTCTGTGTTAATGTGTACCGTGAGTGCCGAGATATCAGATATGATATCGACACATCGTCAGTGTTTCGTGGAAATCAAACAGATGCGTTGTCCATAACGTTAGCGCTAAATACCAGTCAATACTCTACAGACAGCACAAAGAATTTCTACGAAATCTTCGACATCTTCCTGGAAGCAAATGTCAAAGGTATATCTTAGTGCATCTAGACTTATTTTGAATAAACTGAAAGCATTATTGTTATTTTATTTTTGTCATTGAAATTTCCTATCGGATTCTGTAAGCAGGGTATATCGATGATTGGTGCCAGTGGCGTTTTCTTTTATTTTCTGATTACAGACGCTGATTGTATGTCAAAGATTAGTTGTGCATGGTCAGCTCACAACATGCAATGGAATAATCAAGGTGAGAATAAAACCCTGATACATGTACCTACAGTGTATTGGTTTCATTTAATTGGAAATTCGCTCTACCGTGACGAACTTTCAAATGTTTGCAATGATAAAAAAAATACATTAGCTACATTCGGAATGCAAAACCTTACATTAAGATTTATGCTTGAAAGTATTCGCTGCATTATGTATGTCATGTTGGATGTTGATAACAGAGGCATCGGATTCTTAGCTTGAAGGGTTACCGTTACAATACTTGATATCGGAAAAAAGAGTGGCAAAACAAGATAGGTCCCAGTCAGAACCATAATTACATGTATCTTATCAGCATCCACTGGTTAGTGATTAACCAAAATTAACATTGAGGACATGAATTCGCTGTTACATTTTATCTGTATTATATCCAGAAGGAAACAGACCATTAAGATACGAACTTGATGATGCAATCACAATTGTAGCATGTTGTTGAGTAAAATAATTCCACCACGTAACCTTTTTATTACATTCATTCATATAAGATATCTATTGAATATTTCTTACTACGAAATACATTTAACCGATTTTTTTTCTCTCTAACTTTGATTAATAAGAGACTCAAATAATGATTGTATCTAAACTAAATTAAAGAAAGGCAATTTCTTTAAGAATGGAGTAACGATATTCAACAATCTTTTTGCGCTAACATTGTTTGGATAAGTTCACAATCTGATGATCAAGTCGCCAAAGATTGATGCTTGTAGCTCCTGTGATTTGCAAAGCTTAGTAACGGAGGTGTTTCAAGAGTAGAATACCCCAAACCTTAGATTAATTACAATTCAAAAATATAGTTCAAAATGAAAATAAATTTGATAATCTAATATTAAATTATTTATTATTTTTCTAGCTTGACGAGTTCTCTTTGCGTTGAAAATTTTTCTATAATTTGCTATTTCCATTGTGCACTGATGTAAGGAACTAAATCATTTTTGTAAATCGTTGATGTTTTATTTTCTGGTGTCAAACTTTATTTGTAGAATTTATTTATACTGGATCGATAAATCAGCTTGGTTCTCTGAGTTCTCCTTTGATATTTGGTTCAACTGGAAGTGCCTGTTTAAAATGGAGAATGGGAGGGTCAGGGAACGTTTCTGTTTTTGTCAACACCAGTGATTCAGACAGTCCTTATGCCATGAAAACATATTTTGTACAAAACAACACACTGTAAGTATTTACATGCATCTCCATATCCTTTCACAAAAATGTGGTAGTGTTTTGATTCACAATCCCAGTTAACCGATATTATAGAAAAAAGAAAGCAGATATTGGTATGGACATCATATTTAGCAATCATCATATGAATATTCGAACGACACTATGGTATAGATAACGAACGTGAATTGATTGGCTTTTTGTCATCATTAATGTAACTTTTCAGGCTTGCTTCGGAGTGACATAGAGCTTTTAGTTTCTGGAGTAATGAGGAAAAAAATTACGTAAACAGGAATTGGGTTTATGTGACCAATTCATTTCTCCAACTGACGTCAACCAATTGTCTTATAGTTCACGTCCTTTAATCTTCAAACTGTGTTGTTTACGAAAAATATAATGACACTTGTTGTGAAAGGCGGACACATTCGTCTTCAGCATATTGACATGGGCTAGATTTTTTTCAGCCTAAATCTTATTTCAAAAAAGAAATATTCTGATTCATTCAGTCTTGTAGCACATTAAACGATTCCAATGTGAATCGTTATTGACTTCAAGTTTATCAAAATATCGAGATACTAGGATAAAATTTTCCCTTTAAACATACAGATGTAACGTACTGTTTTCCTGCCTTTGCGGTCCACAATTTTAGCTCTTAAAAGAAGTAAGAAAGGCATCCGGTGGGCTTATACTAGTGGAATTTCAATACGCAACACATCTTTTTTCCAAATGTTATTGATAAGTTTTTAAAAATAATATTTGCAAACTTCACTCACCATGTGTTGTGCTGTTTCCAAAATCCATTACCTATCATACCCACGTTCATTATCCACCCGATACAAGTAATATCGCAAGAAATTCTGTGGACGCTTGTATTAAAAAAAGAGTCTTTAAAGGATTCTTTATAATACAATTGTGCTGCAAAATCAACAGCAGAGTTAAGAAAATAAGACTTTACCGCGTTTAAGCAATGAAATGCTAAATCAAACGGTCAGACGTAAGTCAGCGGGAGGGAGCAAGACGCTTATCCCTTACAGTGTTCAGTGGGCCAGATAGAGGATGAATCAACGCCTAGACTGAATCAGGTTGTTCTCCAAGTCAAGAATTGCTAATGATGGTAGAGTTACGGGTCGTTCTCCGACGAGTCAAAATTGGTTAATGCTGATGTGTACATGGACGTTATATAAACGATTGGGTGCCCCATTTAATCGTCTCTTTCAAGCAAGGGGTACTTACCGACAGTATACAGTGTATGTAAAAGTAAAGTTTCTCAACTGATCTAAGAGTATTTGTATGGTCTTCACTTGCAGTAATTGGTCGAATAGCCACGATCTTATTTTCCTCGGAAATCCTTTTATGTGTTCTCTAACATGTCTAGTTTCAGTAAATTAGTCGCACATAGTGTTGCAAGGATATTTATCTCTGATTGTCGCAAATAGACAAAAACACATATTACTGATAGTGCTGTTTATTGTGTGGCGCTTTTGGCCGCGGTGATAGTTGCGGGGGCTACATTAGTCACACATAGTGTTGCATATATTCACCAATCGGAATAAAATTGTGGCTGTATTACATGTACATGAATATATGCTGAACCTATTTAAAAATCGACTTACGAATAAGTTACAGGACTTTGAGATTCGGAAAAAAATCTTTCCTACTTCTGTTTTTAATATAAAAGAGCATCGAGTTCTAATGTATTTTACATTACTGTGTATTATGTATCAATCGTATGAATTTAATATGTTACAATTTTCACACCCACAGGGAGTACACATGGACTGTGGGTAAGATTCACACGCCTTTTGCTGTGCACTTTAGGTTTTATGGAATCATCAACAGCATCAAGATGTCCAATATAGCTTTCAGCACTTGTGAAGCAGGTATGTGTGATTATATTTCTTATATTCGTGATTTTTATCGATAATTTTCTTTTCACACGTATCCAACATGTGAGAGATTATAGTAATCGCTCGGACACGAACATGTACATGTACTAACCGTTATTCGATTCATCATAGGTGCTTTCTTAATATTTTTCATAAGTTATACTGGTTCCAAAATATATGCATAATTATGGAATATTTAAAACGGTGGGTTCAGAGAATGACTTCCTGTTCTCTCATTCTCTATGTAATTTCTGCTTCCCTTGCTCATAATAAACATTCTGATTTAAAAAAAAATGTTAACATCCTAATAACATGTTTGCATACACTATTTTCCATCGTTATCATCACCCGCTGCTACATGTACATGTAGGAGGTTTGGTAATACAAGGCATGATAGGTTCAATATCAGACTGGGGTAGAATTGATTATTAATGTCCATATCTCTGTGATATATTTTGTTTGTATTGTAGAGTCGTTCAGAAACTGTACTTTTGAAAAGAACTCGTCATGTCCATTCATTGAGTCGTATCGTGGATGTAGCCTTAACCGGAGCAAAGGAGATCCTCATAAAGAAACTCATGGTAATTTAGATGACTACGAATATGTACATTCGAATACGGACGAAAACGAAACAAGATATGTTCTCTTGCGGTCTCCATGTGTATATCCTTGATACAAATTGTTCTAATGTTTTCTTTACCGTAAAAATGAGCAATGAAAATTTTGGGGGCCAGTAAATTTCAATGGGGGCCAGTGAATTAGGACAATCCACTGGTCCTACTGGCCAGCAAGTTTTGAAAGTTTTAGTGAAGACTGTAAAGAGCATACCATTCAAAGACATTCATAACAATATAGTAGCATAATGATTACATTTAATCATAATTCCAATGTTCTTTATTACGAGGGTTTTGATTGGATAAAATTAAATCGAAACGAGAAATTTACTATAGGATTAAACATTTTCTTTTAGAAGAATTTATCGATGTGTAAACTGGACATTTTACTCACAAACTGAATAAAAGTGCAAGCACTTTTATGTTAAGTGTTGTGAGTAAAATGTCAGAGTTTACACATCGATAAATTCTTCAAAATGAATGGTTTAATTTATATATTCCACATTTGTTCACTGTATGAACATTTAAAAATTAATGTTCGTGCGTTAATGTTGTTTGTTTCATGCGCGTATTTGTGACTTCACGTTTTTCGGATTTATTGATGTGTAAATTCTTCGTTTCGATTTAATTTTATCCAATCAAAACCAACGTAATAAAGGACATTGGAATTATACATTCAATATATGAATCCAAAAATGTGACGTAACAATACGCGCATGAAACACAAAACAACGTAACGCACGGAAATATTCAATCTTTTTAAATTGTTCATACAGTAAACAAATTGGAATTACAAGAATTAAACATTCTGTTTGAAGAATTTATCGATGTGTAAACTCTGGACATTTTACTCACAAACTTAACATAAAAGTGCTTCGCACTTTTTATTCAGTTTGTGATGAAAATGTCCAGAGTTTACACAATCGAATAAATTCTTCAAAAGGATTGTTTACTCCTATAATATTTTCCTCAAAAAGATCGTTTCCCTGATGTGTTTGAAAAGAGTAGCTCACTGAGGGCCGTCAGGGAAACTTCCACACTCAAACCAAACGTTAGTCAGCACCGTGAAAATGGGCTGAAATTATTGCCAAAACGGCGTAAAACATAAATAATCAATTCATATTTCCTCATATGTCACACCATGACCAGTTTAGCTAGCCTAAATTGAAAAGAATTTTGTCTAATCTTTAGTTGAGTGGTTGTACATATTCTTTTTCACTAAACATGGAAATGTCACCATTTGCTGGTGAATAGATATTTTGGAATTTTGATATGCGCGGAACTTATTGTCTTTGAGCAGAGAGGAATATTTATCGTGTTACACATGTTGTAACACGGGGCTTTGGTTAGTGGTCTCAATTCGAAGGGCCGACATATTTAGTCGTCGCCCATGACAAGAAGAGTTACTGAGGACCTATTCGAACCTGAACCCCTATGGTACACTTTTGTAAATGGATCATTAAATGGCCTCAGTACTGTACCTCGTGTTATTTTATAAAGTTTATTATTTCCTATAGATTGTACTGTACTGCTCTTAAGATATTTATATACTGATTTTCAGTGTGACAGTGTAAATATTCACTACGAGCCTCGCGATTGAAGGAGATCGAGGTTCGATCCGCTTGTGCCAAGACCGTGTCAAAACTACCCCATAAACAGGTTGTGATTGCCACGTCATCAAACGCCTCGGAATTTACAAGCGGAACCACAGGTCTTTCGGATAAAGACCATAAAAAAACGGATGCCCCGGCGTTGTAGCAGAATGTTGTTAAAAACTTTTACTGCTACGAGCCCTGAACCCTAAGCATAGGTGGTGACGTTTCAATATGAATGAGGAATTCTTCGAAGAATGTACAACACAATAAGTTAGCTTTTAATTCTAGACATGTACACTTGCCACTCCTTCACCACAGTTTCTATAACTGTTGGACAATAATTTCTTTCCTGTAAACACAATTACATTAAAACCAGTAGAGAGGTCGTCCGGATTCCAATTTTCACTGCTGATTTTGAGAGGCTCTCAGAAGAATGCATTGGTTCTCCTGATTCAAACGTGATTGGACGAACTTGGAATTTATGTTTGCAACCCAAAGGAGCTATTTTAATACACAAAAATCCAATTAGATTGTTATTGAGCAAGACCTCAATGCATTTTGCTTATTTGTGTTTAAGCAAGAACTGAACCGTCGACAGTCTTACATTAAGATCCAACCTAAAGATGATT
>CAJDSM010017491.1:10993-27854 GCA_903981925.1 Ostrea lurida | reverse complement strand
ACACGACACCAATTGTTCAAATATACATATCTCCAGAATATATGTCCTTTCAAAATAACATTTCCAAGTCTTTCTTCCTAGAGAGGCGTGGTACATGTATGATGTGAAGCATTTTCGTACATGTAAAATTTTTACTGTCAGAGTATGTTTTGTTTTCAGGGAACGAATACAGGACCTTTTGTCACTTGGAGTATCTTCAGATTCTATGCTTCCTTTGGTTTTCCTGTCTCGGTGCTTTGAATTTTATATATTGTTTGTTTATCAATTGATGATTTTCTTGTCTACGAAATAAACTTTATATAGGCATTATATAAATACTAGTATTCTGATGCCTGGTTTTAATTTTCCATTGGTAAAATTGCATAAGCAAGGAGCCAAGTGAAAGTATGCTCATTTTGAAGGGTGCTTGTATTCATGTGCAATAAACACTGATCACGTGACCAGCTCTGTGATCGAAAATTGACACTTTCATTAATATTGTCATGTTATATGAAATTACAACCATAAACTAATTATGTTTTCATTACTATTGAAAAATTAAATTCAGCAGATTCCTAAGCGGTCTTTCCTCAGATAAAGTTTGATAAATTCAATACTGAATTTTAACAGATTCAAAGATATTCTAAATATTTTCAATTTTTCATTAATCCGTATGCTAACTTCTTAACTCTATGGAATCTCTTTTCTATTAAATATTTCTGATGGCCTCAAATGAGCAAGGTGGCTTAATTGATCTGACATGACATGAACACACAATCAAGATGCATTAATATGCATGGGGTGTAAATTTGCACATTATCATATTTAATCAATGTTATCTACAAAATCAATGTATCAATGGATGTGGGGGTACGCTACCTGTATCATTCATAATATTACCTGAGATGGCACTTGGAATTCTGCATAAAAGAGTCTGGTGGAATCATGTGATGTATCTCTCACAGGGAGTTTAATCAAAGTTTTACCATTTGGTTTCTTCAGAACAATATCCGTTACGCTTGATTTTTTTGGGAGGTTTAAAACATTGATGCTTATGGTAATGTTCGATCCTGTAATAGAGAAGTTATCTAAATAAGACAATACATTTGGTAATCTCTCTCTCTCTCTCTCTCTCTCTCTCTCTCTCTCTCTCTCTCTCTCTCTCTCTCTCTCTCTCTCTCTCTCTCTCTCTCTCTCTCTCTCTCTCTCTCTCTCTCTCTCTCTCTCTCTCTCTCTCTCTCTCTCTCTCTCTCTCTCTCTCTCTCTCTCTCTCTCTCTCTCTCTCTCTCTCTCTCTCTTCAAGAGCACAATGAACATTGCTAGGTTACACAAATACACAGCGATTTCAAAGTGGTATGAAAAAGCGGCAATGATTTGTTACGCTTTGATGAAAATAGATAACAATTCATTGCCGCTTTTTTATATCACTTTGAAATCGCTGCGTATTTGTGTAACCTAGCAATGTCCAATGTCCTGAAGAATTGTAGAAACTAGTCGAGTATACTCAATCGGCCTTCTGATATTTTTATAATACTACTACTTGTGTGAACTTTCAATACTTATTTGTGGAATATACATACATACATGCTTTCGTAATCGAATAAAATATAGTTTACCAACGATTGGGTTTGTTCCTTCAATTGGATAAAACACGCCTCGAAGCTCCTCTTTAAATTCATAACTGAAGTCAATGTTTCCATGTCCCCCTATACTGATGAGCCATACTTCGTGAGTAGTCTTGTGAATCGTCCACTTACCATGATACGGGTTCTAAAATTATTCGTGAGTAAGATATATTTAGACTTTATAAATTAAAGCACATTCTGCTCCTTCAGTTTGGGTATTATATCGGATGCCTTGGGACTTGATAAACATCTTTTTGGTATACCAAATATGAAGGTCATAGTTCATGATTACGTTTCTTCGTTAATTCATGATCAATATCTTTTCATGCCACAGTATCTTTACATTCTTTTAGAGCAGATATTATCACAAGTAGTGTAAAAGTGAAGATAACGATCAGTGATGTATCTAGTGAATACAAAATGAAGAATTTGGAAAATACGGACCCCTGGACGTATCAGAGATGGGATCAGGTTGTTTGAAATTTACCCATTGACTGTTATTTCTGTCATACTCCTAGAACTTAGAAACTTTAACATTTTAATTTGATAAAGCTGGGTTAATAAGGTACATCACGACATGTCGTTAAGTAATGGTTTCGAATCTTTTCAAAGAAAAAAAAAAATTTCCTCTATGGAAAACCTCTTTAAGAATACTAAGTTCCTCCTCTAATAAGAATACATGTAAGGGTAGGATAAGACAAAATGTTCTTCAGACGGGTAATTTGTTCCAAATATAAAGTAATTTGTTACTGTTGCTAATTAAAATGGATTTCCTGATAACATCTTAATGAGGTTTTGTCTCTAACTGGAGGCAAAGTGGTACATGTACTTCTACTTTGTTTTTTTTAAGTTGTGGGATAAAGTTATATTTTACTACAACGCTGATTTATTTAATGTTATTTTCATAAGCAAAAAGTAGCAATATTTAAAAAAAAGTAATAATTGCCAAAACGGCGTAAAACATTAAATAATCAATCAATCAAACAGATTTATCATATTGAGACTTGAAAACATTTTTGTTTATAGTCCTTTGTTATATTAGGCTTTTTATAGAAGATAGTCAGCCTGTATTTAAAAAGTTACCTGTGGGTGTTCAATAAGTTGACAATTATTTTCCAGTATTTTTGATAAAGGACAAAATGTGTTGAAGGTAGCTAGATCCAGAGGCACATTACAAAACATTTTTCATTAGATTTATTCTTCAGTAAGCTCCTAATTCTGACATTATTTTCGAATTCATGAATAATTTCACTTCTTGAATTCTTTTTATTTCTTTATTTGATATACAGGTATTCGAAAACACAATGCTTTTCAGAACAAAATTTCCATATCCATCTAGAATGTGACCCATTACATTCATTAACATCTTTAGATTTTGAATTGTGCATTGAGACTACCCTCTCCATTAGAGGAAGATATGAGGATATAGCTCAGTATCATAGAGTGAGTGAATATAAAACACAAGATAACCCTTGGTAACTTACCTGACACTACACAAAACTGATTATATATTGTCATGCTAATTAATATTTTGATATGACTGGTTTTTTTTTCAAGATAATTATTGTCAGTGGGTATATTGTAATTTCATAAATAATATTTGATACTTTTTTTTCTTTAAAAAAATCTTACTATTGAGCAATACCTCTTCTGCATTATTCTGAACTGGTAACCTCAGATGACAATTCACATACGAGATTACGAACAAGAATTACCTTTAGGAAGAATATACATGTAATACATGGCTGGGCATTTTCTGCTAATTGAAAAGTTAGATTGATAATTTAGATTTTATCCATGTTGTATTTGAAAGTAAACATTACCTGTATTGACATAATGGCTGTGTCTCCAATAATATCCAATGTCCCATTTTCAGTAAAATCCTGATTAGAACCTGAAAAAATATCCACCTATACACATCTAAATAATCTATCTTGAATTCTGAAAAAAGTAATAGAAAACTGACGTCTGCAATCATACCATCCGGTCTTTTTAGATTCAAAGCCGAGGATGTGTAGCCCTCTATCTTCACAGTCAAAAGCGATAGGTCAAGATCCACCAGAAAAGAATGTTCGGTCTCATTCATTTTAAATGAATCCACAGCCAATGTTTTTACTCTCAAGTTATTCTACAAAGAGAAAATTACATCTGTACAATATTATGACATTTACATCACTGTTTGAGGGCATGAACTAAAGAACTATAGATATTTGTCTCTCAAAATTGACATTCATGGTGAACTCAAATGCAACTAATTCTATTTTCAATTTGCCAAAATTGGTTCTTTTTATCGACATAGAGAACAAGAAGTGCTTCTTAAAGCCATATAAGCTGTAACTGACGGCAAATATTTTGTAAAACAAAAGAACAAATAGAGTGACATATTTGTGATTGAGAATACATGTATGTAATTCCATTTTTAAGCAGTACACGCTCAAATCAGCAGAAAATGTCGATCCATGAATTATTGTCTTCCAGTCAGTATTTCCCGTTCGTAATCTCCGATGCAATGACCTCGGAGGTCATCAATTCGGAATATTAGAGAAACACGTGCTGCACACATCTCAGATTAACATGCCAATTGCAAAGAAAATTCTATATCAAAAGTTTATATGAGTGGCACATTGTACACTTATAGTACTTTTAGTCATTCATGACACGATGCATATTTCAAACAAACAAAATGCATATTTACTCACGTCGGTTTCTATCTCTGTATGACCTTGACATCAGCAACCCGATTAAGTTCCGCAATTGTCGTTTCCGTGTCAGAGTTAATGACGATTACGTTTGAGGCTATGGCGGTTTATTCGAAACGCTCATTCAAGATATGGTCTCAAACAATACTGCCATGTTTCTTTTGCGATTTTTTTTATCAGATCTTAACTATTATATTAGTTATATTGGTAGGTGTTAACTGGTGTGTATTTTAGTAAGTGAAAAAATGCCGTCAGTTACAGCTTGTATTGCTTTGAACGTTTTCCGTACGGAAGCGTTTAAAGAGCCCCTCTTCTCCAAATATCAATTGTTTCAAACAATCGACTATATGAAATCGGTTTTCATTACATCGATTTCAACTTTTATATCAAGTTAATTATTGGAATGTCCACTTATTCACAATATCACACTAATTCGGCATATTTTGGTCAATTTGTTTAAATGAATTCAAAGTCAAAAACTGAAATGTCGACATTTTCACAATATCATACTAATGCGACATTTGTTGGACGATCGTTTAAATCAAGCCAAATTCTTGTAGTACTACGAGAAAAACACCTAGTTTTGTTGAATGAAAGAGAACACATTGTCGAGTATACATCAATTTCATTTGATGCTGAGATTTGTTATCAGAACGACGTAATGAAAACCGATTTCATGAAGTCAATTGATTGATTTAATGAGAAGATATTGCTAATTTTTTTTTTTATTTTGGCCATGAATTGGCATCTAGTCTTATTTTTTTTCCAGTGACTTGCAACAAATATCATCTATTAAAAGTCGTGTAAAAAACTAGGGCGACATTCATTTTATTGTTAGACTGTCATTTTTGTACTAGATTTGACAACGGGTAATCCCGTATACTTTATTTCGACTAAGGGCTCACGGCGGGTGTGACCAGTCGGCAGAGGATGCTTACTCCTCAATGGCACCTGATCCTTCGCTTTTGTCGGAGGTCCGTGCTGCTCTACACTCGATTTGTATATATGTTTTTTTTTAAAATTATGATTACGTACAAAAGGCGAAGTTAACATTGTGTCTAATACATTGTTAACTGCGCCAATTTATATTGACTAAATTTTGGCGATTAAGTACAAATAACTCGATCAATGCATAAAGATGAATACTTGCTGAGTGTAAAAAGTCTATCGTAGTGTAATACTACTAAGCAAGCAGGACGACTTTCAACAGGTAAAATTTTGATGTTAAGCTACAACTAAGTCAAGAAAAATATTACGATCAATGTAAAAAGAGACTTGGTAGTTTAATTGTTGAAATTAAATAAGATCTTTAAAATTAATGTCCAATCTCAATATCGTTTACTTACCATTAATAAAATTCTAATCTGTTTAAACCAATTCCAAATAAAGCTAAAAAAAAAAAACAACAACTCGCAATAGTACCAATTTTATTCTTACCTTTACGAAGGTACTCAAGATAGCGCCTAAAGAGCCCGATGTTGTGTGGACAATTTTGCCCCCAGTGGCTTGCGCTAAATCACTGAAAAAAGTAAGACCACCAACACCTCGCTTCACTCTCTCTACAAAATATGAGATATATAAAGAGAAAATAGAAAACTACCATAGTAATAAAGATACAATTGTGCTACTCTGACCTTGCATGTAGGCCAAATTCACAGGTCCTTGCAGGAATATCGATACAAGTTCCTCGTCCCGGTAGGCGTTGACACGATAATTAATCTTCACTGTAACTTACGGCGTGAGCACCATGCGTAGGTCAAGTGCTGTAGTAATTTCTGTGGAAATGAAGATTATTTACATTCAGTCCTTTTTGCCCCATGAATGGGCAAGAAAAACCGAATATAATCAACCCCTCGTTTCCACAGAAATTACTGCTGTAGTATATCACTTGTTTCTACTTGAGTGAAAAATTCTCGAATCAGAGTAAAAGAACATATGACCTTCAACCAAGTCTACGAATTGAAAGATTTTTGAGTTCACATGCCACACAATCCCGAAATCGTAAATATTTCTCTTCGTATTATTACCATTTAAATCTCAAATTGTTGAAACGTTTGTTTAACAGACCTTAGTGTACTTAGGTTTTGAATATAAATTACAGTGGTTAAAGTACTCTGAAAATGTTATATTTTCTTGATCGAACGATATCATTTTTTGTTGGCGATATACTTTTAAGTTGTATAGCCATTTGTCACGGAGCGTGGTGGCGCTAACACCGAGTGTTAAATGCTTTTAATAAGCAATATAATCACTTAGCTGATTTATTCAATGATGCTACACATTGATTGGTGTTGTCTAGTGCAACTGGTGCGCTAATGTTTGCTTCAATTTGTAATTTATCTGTGACAGACAAAAAACCTCGTAGTGACAGTCCAAGCTCTTTCAAACTGATAATACAGTAGTACATAATTACATGTGATTCACCGGTATAAAAATAACTTCAATTACGTCATCCATTGTTATTTGGTGTTCATCTTCACAAGTCTCTCTTCCTTATGTAGTGTGAGGTAACGAATCAATAAGCCTTGACTTGTGAAGATGAATCACACATTTGTCCCATTCCCGCATGCAATCACAACTCGTTCGAATCTCTAAACGACGTATTCATACAAAGTATTTTTGTATGGCAAGTTTGATGTTTATCAACCAGTGGCGGATCTAGGATTTGTCGAAAGGGGGAGGTGATCCTTTGGAAAAACAAGAGGCCCACAGGCCGTAACGGTCACTGAGTATCATATCCCATACGGGGAGTCTCATATTTGCATTTTTAAGTCTCACTAGGCTGTGTTCATATGTTGATGCTGCAGGGTTATAACGAATCTCGTTTAAAGTCATCATTTCGCAAATTCTACGGTCGCTATAATGACCTTGTTTGCGATTAACATTATCACTAAGTCATATGTTGACTGATTTGTTTCATACCCTTTGTTAGACTGTCATTTTCCTACTAGATTTGACTACGGGTAATCCCGTTTACTTTATTTCGACTAAGGGCTCACGGCGGGTGTGACCGGTCAGCAGAGGACTTACTCCTCCATGGCACCTGATCCTACCTTCGCCTTTGTCGGAGGTCCGTGTTGCCCTACACTCGATTTTGTATATGTTTTTGGATTATGATTACGTTTGACACAATGTTAACTTCGCCTTTTTGTATGTTATCATCTTTTCAAAAATGCATATGATTCCTATTCAAATACACAAGACAATTATCATTTCAATCTCACAAATGGTGTTGTTAACCGTTCAAACATTTTAAAAGAAAACCATACTGCAACTTTAATGCCCAGTGAGCTTGACCTTTTGACCCCATATTCAATAGAGATCATCTTCGACCATGGGTAGTTTATATACATGTATGATATGATGACTCGATGTGGAAAGTACAAGCGCTGAAAGCCCAGAAACCATATTGTTACTTTGATGTCCAGTGCACTTGACCTTTGACCATTTGACCCCAGATTTAGTAAAGAACATCTTCGTTTCAAGGGTAATCTATATGCATGATTGGTGATTCTACGTAGAAAGGATAATGCTTTAGAACCCGTAAAACCATATTGCTACTTTGTTGTCTAGTTTGTTTTACCTTAATCGATAAGGAACATCTTCATGGATAGATCATATGCATGATATGGTAACTCTAGGTGGAAAGGCTAACACTTTTTAAAATGCCTGGAAAACATTCTGTTTACAGACGGAAAGATAGACATCCAGATTCCAGTATCTCCCCTTCCAAACTTGTTGGGGAAGGGGGAGGTATAATTAAGATCAAAGGCTCCATGTTTATTCCAAATATTCATTTCATTTTAAAATTAATATGAATAGCATTACTGGAGATGTTTTTCAAATGTTTACATATAAACACTATTGTACCAAGTTTGGCCCGGCCCTGGGGTCAAAAACCCGTAGCCCAGGATCACCAAATTTACAATTTTGGTAGGAGCCTTCCTGCTCTACATCACTATGCATTTAGTTTCTCTCAGACATGTGCGTTGTAAAGAAGAAGATTTTTGAAAATTTGTCACTTTTGGGCAGGTTTTGCCGCCCCCAGGCCCCAGGGGTGCAAGAGAGCTGAATTTACATTCAGTGCCTTGTCCCAAAGATGCTTCATACCATATTTGAAAAGAATTGGACTGGTAGTTATCAAGAAGTTAAAAATGTTCAATTGTTAACACATTTCATCAATGACCATTTTGGCCCACCCAATACCAAAACCCCTACCCCTAGGGTCATGAAATTTACAATTATAAAGAAAACTCCCTGCTCATTCCAAACATCCATTTAGTTTTAATTTAGTGTCAATAGCATTAAAGAAGATGTTTTTCAATGTTTTACACATATACACTTATGTACCAAGTGTGGCCGCCCTGATTTTTGAAAATTTGTCACTTTTGAGCAGTTTTTGCCCCGCTCCCCGGGCCCTTGGGGTACAAGAGACCTGCATTTTACAATTTCAGTGCCCCTTGTCCAAAAGATGCTTTATACCAAATTTGAAAAGAATTGGACTGGTAGTTATCAAGAAGAAGTTAAAAATGTTCAATTGTTAACGCACGACGCACGACGGACGTCGCACGACGCACGAGGACGGACGAAGACCAATTGCAATAGGTCACCTGAGTTTACTCTAAAAAGCCTGTTATACGTCACTGGCTAGATTTTTAGGATGAAGCCCAAAAGGGGGCCCAGGGGGCGAAGCCCCCGGAGGGTCTTGGGATTAAGGGCTTTTAAAGTTATTTACCTACAATTCTATCACCTCTCCTCACCTCACCTCATTCTCCTGACCGCGAAGGCCGTAGAGGAGACATAAGGGACAACTTGTGTGCCAGGAAGCGCCAACCAGTTCGGTCCTCTGCTTTCCTGATCGGGGTGAGACTGTCCATTCGTGTCCAGTCTTTGATGTTATCCATCCAGCTCTTAACCTGTCTTCCGCGTCTCCGGCCACCTTCCAGAGTCTCTTGTAGGACTGTCTTGGATAGGGTATTGTGGCAGGTAACATGGCCGATCCACAACAATTTCACGATTGCTAGAAGGGGTACTTGGGGACCTGCCAGCGCTGTAACTTTGGCACGAACGTATTCGTTAGTCCTCCGGTCTGACCAAGAGATCCCAAGCATACGTCTGTAGCATTTGGTCTCAAACGTTTGGACTCTCCTGATCGTCTCTGCTGTCATGGTCCAGCTCTCGCAGCCGTAGAGAAGGATGGAAAGGACCAGGGCTATGTAGAGGTTTATCTTTGTGGGGAATCTGATGTCGTTCCTCCATATCTTTGGAAATGGTCGACTCAAAGCTTTGCAGTGTCTCCCGCATGATGGTTTCCAGAAAGAGGTTGAAGAGGACTGGAGAGAGTAAGCACCCTTGACGGACACCGCCTGTTGTCCTGAAATATTCTCCGATGTCATTGTTGAGGAGGACTGCACTCCTAGCGGTGTTGTACAGTGACCGGATGATCTGGACTAGTCCCTCCCCGATACCAAAGTCTCTCAGTACATGTCAAAGTCCTGCATGCCACACCCTGTCGAAGGCTTTCTTGAAATCTATGAAATTGTGGAAAAGTTCTTTCTGGTGTTGGAGATGCTTTTCCATCATGATGCGGCAGTTGAAAATCTGTTCGACGGTGCTTCGGACTGCCCTAAATCCTCCCCGTTCTTCTGCCAGATGTTCTTCGGCTTCCTTTCTTCAATCTGTTGAGGATCACTCGTAGCATGATCTTGCTGGTGTGGCTAATTAGGCTAATGTCCGGTAGTTTTGGCACAGACGCAAGTTTCCTTTTTTGGGGAGGGGATGATGAGTGATCTTGTCCACTCTGTCGGCCACTGCTTGGTCTCCCAGATCTACTGACAGAGTGATGTTATCACAGTGACCAGGCAGCTCCCTCCGTGCTTGAAGCAGCTCTGCTGGTATGTTGTCTGCTCCTGATGACTTGCCTTCTGGAAGGCTGCGAATGGCTTCCTCTACTTCTTCCCTTATGACAGGTAGTGGTGAGGGCTCTTTCTGTGGTGTGTCTTCCTCTGCCGGTCCAGCACCTCCTCTGCTGTATCTTGGACTGCCTCGTTGACATTGGTGGTGAGCTCATTGATGTCAGCGTCCAAGCGGTTGAGAACTGTAAATAGTCCGCCGATCTTTGCTTGGAATATCTCGGCCACTGCTGGATCTTGCAGTTTTTCTAGGTCAAATTTTATTCTATGCAAAACCATAATTTGGGTTACAAAAAAGGGGGGCCCATGCCAACAGCTGATATGAACAAATTTATGCTTTTAATACTCATATTGTAACCAGTCTAATATATGTATATATATGGTACCCACCCAAATATTCAAAAGAATCATCATGTACCTCCATCACAGAAGAGAATTGCGTATTATGAACACGTGTAGAAGTCGTACATGAGTCTACTTTCCTTTAAGAACACCTTGTACACATCTAAGCATTTTATTTTTGTGAGGTTTGGTTCTTATTAGTAAACTTAACGCTAACATGAACGCGCAACTGTGATAACTTCTTTTCTCTTCAATCATGATGGTACATGTATATACGGACCCTCGAACTGTCATGTTCTTGGATGGATTTTTGTATAGAAGGTATGCGCAGATACTTTAAGCTTGATTTATTGTATATTACTTTACGTTCCGCTTGAGAATTTTTCACTCATATAGAGACGTCATAATTGCCTGTGAAGGGCTGCAAAATTTAGGCCTATGCTCGGCGCTCATGGCCTTTGAGTAGGGAAGGATCTTTATCGTGCCACTCCTGCTGTGACACGGGACCTCGGTTTTGGTGGTCTCATCTGAAGGACCGCCCCATTTTGTCGCCTATTACGACTAGCAAGGAGTACCGAGGACCTATTCTAACCCAGATCCACACGGGGTTGCAGTTACTTTATATTACTAATTAAAAACGAAACAGTTAATAAACAGAGGCATTGACATTGAATTCCCTTGCCTCTCATCGTGGATTTATTTACGCTAGAAAACACATACAAATGAGGTCAAAGTCAATCGTAACAAAATAGACTGGAAGACTGAAAACCCCCGTCTAAGATATTGCTATCTTTAGCAGTTGCTACTAAGGTCGTATCGAATCCTATCATAACGCGTATACGTACCTGGTGCTTCGTCATTAGGAATGCAATGAATGTCCTCGGGAACCGTAAAGGTCGACCGTTTTTTCCTACCACCACCGCAATCACCACGAAGGAAGTACACAGGATGAAGATTCTTGCTATTTGCCAGCTCAACGAATTCCGATTTGGTTTTATTATTTGCATCTTTTGCATCAGCATCGGTGAAAAATAATAAGCAGGATCCTGGATTGGCAATCCTCGATGCTATAAGCAAATTAATGTTAAATTTCAAATACTGTAAACTAGTACCTTCGAATTTGCATTTTCCTTACTTTATACATTAAATCTTCTTTACACCTTCATGTATTCCATTGAGGGAGGGAACATTAGTGTGAACTTTTAGAGTTTGCAATGCTCCATTAAGGTATTTTTAATGGTCAGCGAAAATTTGAATGTCAGTTACATGTACAAGTGAGACCCAGCACACACAATTCTTTATAATATGTAAAAAGGGATATGCATTTAGTATTCATAGTGTATCCGCACACTTAAAGACTTTCAAACGATAAAACAATAATTACTATTATAATATATGATGTCGGCTCCACTCTGGAATCAAACCCTTATCCTCTAGGATGATGGAATTTCAACTTTTATCCCCCAAAAACCCTTTTCCACGGGATTGACTTTGGTAAACATTTTTTTTATTTGAAAGACAATATATTCAGCATATCAAAACAGGAAACAAAGCTTGTGTTGCAATTTTCTTGAGGTTGGGTCAATATTTCTCATATCTTGACTGGACTAATTTACTCCTGGAGTCAGAACTTTTACCACGGGAATCAAGAGATTTACACTTATGGTTGAGGCCTTCCTGTTCTACATTCTATATCATACCTTTAAGTTGTTTTCGTACATGTTCTGGTTCCAGCCGACAAAGCTTGTAACAATATTGTTTTTGTCTGTAAGGCTCATTACTACAACTGCATTTTAAACGAATTTGGTATTAACTCCACATTTGGTAATCGTACTTACACTCCTACTGCTCTTTCAAAAGACGAAATTCTTCAAAATCATGCTTCAGTTTTAAACACTTTTAATATCCCAGTCAAAATGGACGGACGAATATGAACTACCGTACCTATACTGGATTCCAAAACTTCATAAAACCCTTACAAACAAAGATATATTGCTGGATCTAGTAAATGTTCCACCAAGCCCCTGTCTTTACTCCTCACGAAAATATTGACAGCTGTCAAGGAGCAACTTCAGAAGCATTGTGAAACTAACATATGCCAGAAGTGGTGTAAATCAAATGTGGATTCTAAAAACCCTGAGAACTTCTACGTGAATTTGAAATCCCGGAACCTTTCACATATCAACAACATCAAAACATATGACTTTTCAACACTTTAACGACCATCCCGCACGATAATTTAAAGACAAGGCTTGTAACATCAAATACAGTTGCTTCTTTAAAAAAATGGAAAAAGGAAATATTCTTATCTAGTGATCAGCCATTCAAAAAAATATTTTGTTAAACTCCAACTCCGATTCTAAACACAAGTACTTCTGAAGTTGATATTAAAGCAATACTGGAGTTCCTCATTGACAATATCTTTGTAGGTTTTGGCAATCAGGTTCTTCCAACAGTCTGTTGGAATTCCAATGGGCACTAATTCTGCTCTTTATTAGCCCGACCTATTTTTATAATTCTTATGAGGCAGAGTTCATTCAAAAGCTTCTACCAACAAAAAGAAGAAATCTCTAGCGGTGGCCTTTAATTCAACATTTCGATATTATTGACGATGTTTTATCGATCATAATAATGATTTTCATTCATATGTCGATTCAATATATCCCAACGAACTAGAAATAAAGGACACCACAGAGTCTTCCATGTCTGCTTCGTACTTGGATATTTTAATTGAACATTGACATTAACGGCAAACTAACTACTGAACTTTATGACAAACGGGACGATTTCAGCTTCTCCATCGTCAACTTCCCATATTTATGTAGCAAATCCATGATCACCTGCATATGGTGTGTATGTCTCTCAACTTATTCGATACGCAAAGAGCTTGTTCTGCTTATGATCAGGTTTTGAATCGAGGCAAGACATGTAATTACAGCAAGTTGTTGTTGCAGGGGTTTCAAACAGTCACGTTTAAAGGCAGCATTTCGTAAATTCTATGGTCGTTATAAAATTTAGTTTACCAATATGACCTATCATTGAGTTAAATGCTGTCTGATGTGTTTCATAGCCATTGTTAAGCCGTTTTCACACACTGATTTGACTACGGATTGTTCCGTTTACCTGATCAAAGACTATGGGCTCACGGCGGGTGTGACCGGTCAACAGGGGATCTTACTCCTCCTAGGCACCTGATCCCACCTCTGGTGTGTCCAGGGGTCCGCGTTGCCAACTCTTGTTTTTGTATTCTATTTAGGACTTACGAGATTGATCACTGTTCGTTATCTTTGCCTTTACATATATACAATTGTAGTGAAAAAAAGTTTTGAAAATTGGTAATCATTGCCCCATCCCCTGCCCCCTTCCCCTAATGCCTCTGGGGACATGAGTCCTAAAATTTACAATTAATGCCCCCTTATCCCAAAGATGTTTCATGCCAAATGTGAAAGAACTAGAATGGTAAATATCAAGAAGTTAAAGGGACATGGACAAGTTTCGAGCTAAAAATGTTTAGATTTTCATTTTTAATGTTTACAACGCTTACCTAAGGTATTTCTAATGGTCAGCAAAAATTTGAACGTCATTTGTTGAGTTACAAGTGAGATACAGCACTTACAATTAAACAGGGCTCGAGCCATGTTTTTGTTTACCTATATTGAATATGCTAGTATGCGTTCCGTTTTTGTATTCTATTTAGGACTTACGAGATTGATCACTGTACTTTATCTTTGCCTTTGCATTTATGTAAATAAAAACCAAGCTCGAGCCTTGTTTACATAGCAAAGATTTGTAAGTGCTGTGTTTCACTTGAAACTCAACAAATGACGTTCAAATTTTTGCTGACCATTAGAAATACCATAAGTGAACATTGTAAACATTAAAAATGAAAATATAATTTTTTTTTAGCTCAAAACGTGTCCATGCCCCTTTAAACACAAATGCCCATGCTACATGTACAAAAACATTCTGTCAATTCTGGTCCAATGGCTTTTGAGAAGGATAGTTCATAACTACTATATATCCTGTATCTATTTTCTTAATTACATGTATCTCCCCTTAAAGGACAGGCGTGGATATCTAATAGTTACTTGAATTTCATTTTGTGGTAGAGTTTGATGGAAATTGGCTGAATGATTTTCAGGAAGAAGCAGGAAATGTTAATTAAAAAAGAATGAAACCACAACAGACAATTAGGGAAATGATAGATATACATGTACACGTATTTCGATCACAAAGACTCTCTTAAAATAAGTTTTATATACTAGTATTCAGATATAGGCTTTGTAAAACAAACATTAGGGCGATGCAATGAACAGTAACTCTTTCTTACACTTTTGGCTTCTTCTTCAGCATTTGAAATTTTATAATATAAATAAATACTATCTCTATGGGCATTTAGAAGTCTTTCGAAAAATGAAATAAGATAATAAAATAGCAATGCGTATAGTCAAAAGATATACTAATACTTACCATTTATCAAACCTGCCATGGCCATTTCTGGACAATCGCCTCCATCATGGGCTCTCAAGTGCTGAAGCCAATGTTTCATTTCTTGGCCATTTGTCGTGTCACGTAAACTTGTCCCTATATATTTATGTATATATTATTTTAAAAAAATAGTGTAATTGGACAGCAGACACAATGCCTATATAAGCCCTCTCCAGTGGTCACAAGTCAGTAATGCAAATATCAACAACGTAATTGATAAAACAAAATAATAGATAAAGAATAAGAGAAGATTTAAACAATTATGAATAACCGAGTGTCGGTTTTGGTAAGAATATACAAATACATGTATATGTATACATATACAATAATATGGAGACAGAAATGTGTTTTGTCATACTTTCATGTAAAATACTTGAATATAAATAATATACGGTACCAATTTTGATGCACCAGATGCGCATTTCGACAAATTATGTCTCTTCAGTGAATGTAATTGGCCAAGGAACAATTGACAAAACATACCATTTCCCTCTGAGAATAGAAAACACATCCTTCAGGGTGATAGAATCTAGTAACGGGAAACATTACTTGACAACGAGTAATATTGTGAAAGATTATCACATGCGTCAAATTTCGCCGTAGATTGCTAGACGACGTCGTTGGAGCGTTTGTGATAAACGCAATTACCTGTATTGATATACAAAACTTCGCAAAACAGTGATCAAAGTCAACAGACGATGGTTTATTGTTTTTAGAACATTCAGTATAACAAAACAAACACTGCATGTATAGTTGAGGGTGACATTAAAAATTTTCACCCCTCGAAAAACCATTGTCAACCGGCGTAGCCTCGGTTGACAATGATTTTCTCGGGGTTTAAATTTTAAATGTACCCTCGACTAGATGCAATATTTATATAATGCAGTGAGGTATATACATTTACAAACAGCTTTAAGTACTGAATATTTTACATTTGTACATAAAAGAATGTACATGTACCATATCAAATAATTTTGAATTTACACTAGAAGATACACCACCGTATAACAATATTTTGAGAATGTTGAGATGTTTGCATGCCTTGTGTATGTGATGACTAACTTCCATGAGACTTAAATTGAAGGTCTAGATGAGAATGCTTGTCACCTTTCATAATGGGTCCACCTAGTGCACCAAAATGAATAGTAGGGTAGGATATTGATTTATTTATTTACTAGTATTTTGATTAGAATCAACTGCCCACTGTGCAGACCAGCGTCTGACACGTTCTAAATCAGATGTCAATAATTTTGTTGAACTAATTACATCATCAACTATAACAAAAAGGAATGTGTCGTTTGCAAAGAGCCTTATATGATTTACTTAATTAGAGTTAAAGAATAAAAAGGACCTAGTACAGATCCTTTAGACACACCTGCTTCAGTACCATCATGTGTACATAAATAATCATCGAAGACTATTTTTGAGCTCTGTCACTTAATACAATTCCAATCCAATGATACAGATTTCCCTAAATACCATTGTGTCTTAATATAAAGGCAAAGTTAACAAACAGCGATCAATCTCGTAAGTCCCAAATAGAATACAAAACAAGAGAAGGGCAAACACGGACCCTTGGGTGGGTTCAGTTGCCTAGGAGGAGTAAGCATCCCCTGTTGAATGGTCACACCCGCCGTGAGCTCATTGTCTTGACCAAGTAAATGAAGCAATCCGTTGTCAAATCATTGTATAAAAACGGCTTAACAATTGCTATGAAACACATCAGACAGCATTTGACCTAATGTCAGGCTATGTTGGCAAACTAAATCGTTATATTTACATTCACTGAATCTTTCCCCTTATATTTCCTTTGAGA
>CAJDSM010017491.1:0-10707 GCA_903981925.1 Ostrea lurida | reverse complement strand
AGCATTGCAGAAAAAAATCATAACCCGCTAAGGTTAGTTATTGATTTTTAATTTTTTTATCGCCTTCGGATCGTGGACAATGCTTCAAAACCCTGACTACTATTTTGGCATAGTACACGTAAAATGTAACATTATTATATTAATAAAGGATCTCTGGGCAGCAAACAGTACACGTATGTTGATTCCATATATCCCAGTGAATTGGAAATAAACTATACAACCTAGTCATCCATATCTGCTTAGCAATTGTTTAGCCCTTCTATATTTGTTGATTTTAACTATGAATTATGCTTACCTGATGAAGATAATGGACCCACCCTCGGTGTGACAGGTCAACAGGGGATGCTTACTCCTTCTAAGGCACCTAATCCCACCTCTGGAGAATCCAGAGGCCCGTGCTTGCCCCAGTCTTGTTTTATATTCTGTTTGATACTGTTCGTTGTCTTCGCCTTTTCAATTTCTACTCAAACGAAAGTGTCAAAATTTAGATTCAAATTGCAAGAGCAACGAATTAGTAAGAGATATGCTATATCTATTTACTGTAATGATGAAATACACATCTTTATACCAATGATCTTACCTCTGAAGCACATGTGTATAAACTGGACAGGTGACTGTCACATGAAATGGCCGAATGACAGTTGTTTGATGGTTAAAATATGTGATAAAAATGAATGAAGTGTCGTACAACCTCATAAATATGCACATGCGATGATTTTACAGTATAATTACTAGGTGGACAAAATGTTTCTAAATTCGGAACAAAAAACTGCATTTGATCGATATGTATTGGAAACTAGGTTATTTCATTAGAACCCCCCTCCCCCTCTGTTTTTCAATCCCCATTTAGGCCCCAGGGTGAAAATGAAAATTCGGAAATCTTATTGCACATCTGCAGGGCACCACCGATCGTCTTCAAAAATATTATGTATTAGGCTATTGCATAAATTGTAAGAGGGTTTCCGAGAACCAGGATTTTGCAGGAAACATCGTTTTTGACCCCCATCTGGCCCCCAGGATGAAAAATGTCAAAACCTTATTGCACATCTACAGGACACTATCAATCATCTCTCAAAAGTACTTGGCCACTGCATAAGATGTAAGAGGAATTCTGGTCACCAGGGTTTATTTGATAGAAAATGTCGTTATCCCCCCCCCACCTCCTTTCATCTCCAAGGGTAAAATTAAAGGTTTCAAAACCTAATTGCCCATATGCAGGAACCCACCTAAAATATTCTAAAAATTAATTTGTTACTGTTTAAAATAGAAAACTTAGATGTTCGAGGAAGAAGAAATTGTGACGGAAACGGGAACAACAATATATCCGAACATTCTTTAGAAAGTATGGGTATAATTAAACTCAAACGAGTAACTCTTACCGGGGTCATTAAAAGTAGACAGAATGTAGTTCTTTGGTCCGCCTTTTCCAAGAAGCAATGCCTGATTTACAATATCTATACTATGTGTTGCAGCCTCGTGAATTTCTTCTCCCATTGATCCGGTATCATCGATGACAAATACAACGGAAAGTCCAGGAGCGAGACAGTTGTAGCATGGATTTCTGTAGTGCATTCCAAGTAACTGTCTGAATCTCTCAATTCCAAGTGATGACAGCAATCCGATATCTTGCAAATAAAAAGATTTTTCTTACATGCACGTCAATTGAGTTCAAATATATCTATAACAAAAGGCCTACGAGCAACATCGGTCACCCGAGTAATTTTGGTCCTGCAATTGCTTAGCTATTTTGATTTTTAAAAGATTTCTCATTAAAAGTTTTGACCCCATAATGTGGCCCCAAACTAGCCACAATGGATCACAACTGAAAATGAATTCACAAAACACAAAGATGTCTCAACACCATGTCTAACATGATCTTGCTGACCAAAGTCACAAGGTCAGTGATCATCGATTCGATATATCACAATGAATTAGAAATAAACTACAGCACAGATTCACCCATATCTGCCTCGGAATTGGATATTTAACTGAACATAGACATACTCCATCTGCTTCGTACTTGAATATGTTATTGAACATAGACATAAACAGCAAATTAACAACTCAATTTTATGACAAACGGGATAATTTCAGCTTCTCTGTCGTCAATTTCTCATATTTATGTGACAAAATTCCATCAGCACCTGCATATATTTATGTCTCTCAACTTATTCGATGCACAAGGGCTTGTTCTGCGTATGATCAGTTTTTGAATCAAGGCAGGTTGTTTACAAACAAGTTGTTGTAGCAGGGGTTTCAAAAGTCACATTTAAAGTCACTATTTCGCGAATTCTATGGTCGTGATAACGATCCAGTTTGTCAGTACAACCTGTGATTGGGTCAAATACTGTCTAACGTGTTTCATCACCTATCTTAGACCCCCCTACCCCCGGTGGCCATGATTTGAACAAATCCGAACCTGCAATATGTCAGGAAGCTTTTGTGAAAATTTAATTCAATTTGGCCAAGTGAAATTTGATAAGATTTTTAACTGACATTACTCTATTTTTGCATTTTTTGGTGATATTTACTTTAAAGGGAATGGCACACGTTCTAACAAAATGTTCAACTTTATATTTCCATTCTTCAATGTTTAACATGCCTCACATTGGGGCGTATTTTCAATGGTCAGCAAAAAATTGAACGTCATTTGTTGAGTTACAGTAGGATAAACGATACAGCACTTACAATTCTTCACAATGTAAACAAGGCTCGAGCCTTGTTTTTGCTTTACATAAAGATTGCTTCACAGAAAATACCATGTTTAAACAAAATGAGGATGTGAGAATCAACTAGGAATTTGTTTAATTGTGTTTAGATGAACTTGTATATGAAAAAAATCTGCTTATAAACGAAAGTATACTAGAATTCATGTAGGTAAACAAAAATACATGGCTCGAGCCTTGTTTTACTTGGTGAAGAATTGCAAGTGCTGTATTGTAGACATTAAATAATCGAATCTAAAATTTGAACATTTTTTAGCTCAGAACGTGTCCATGTACCTTTAAAGGGGGTATGGTCCTTTATTTCAACAAAATTGTGATACTTCGCATTGGCATACATCAAAAAGTGCTTTACCATACATTTAAGTCCCATATACACAACAGTGAACTTTGAAAAAATCTCGCTGACACGATAAGCAGCCACCGTCATGATAAACAATCATTGTCAGGATGATAAAGTTTATCCATTAAAGATAAACAAAGTTATCGACAAAGATTCAAACTAAATTATTATGCCATTTTGTATGTATTCCGGAAAGGTTATTGCTTGTAGTGCTGGGTTTGAATTTACATTAAAGTTTGCAAACTGACGTAAGCTTTTCTTTGCGCATGCTTCCCCCATTTTGCTTGAAACTTTCCAGCGGGCTGGTCGTGAACAACCGTTGTCATGATACACATTGACACAATAAACAACAATTAACATAACATACCTATAGATATTATAAAGGACGACGGACATGATAAACAAGAATTAGCATGAAACAATCAAGGACATGATAAATAACCATCAATTATAATGATTTCGCATATAAAATTTTGAGCATATCAGTACAACATGTGGTACTGATTTCAGCTTTATATTCACTAATGGATAATTTCACGGTTTCGTAACTACATTTGTTTTCATGCCACTTTAAATGCATACTTTGTACGTCCATTCCCTTTATTTTTAAAGTAAGTATGAGTGACAAATTTTCTGCAAATCTATTTTCAGTTTTGTCAACAATGAAAACATCTAAACAATGAACTGTGGTTTTACTAGATCAGTTTTTAGTTTTCCTCCATGCTGGCGCCGGTGTATCCGTGACATATGAACTTAAAGATATTATATCTTTTAAATGTGAATTTAGAAAATTAAAATTGCAACAAAATAAAGTCATTACACACAATATTTTCAAAATCAATTTTAACGAAAACACGAAGAACGGCAATGATGACAACTAACTCTACACCTAATCAATCAAATCAGCTAAAAGAATTAGACTTTTCAAGAATATTTCTATAGGGCCCTGGTCTTTGCATACATCTTATACTTGCCTTTTCCAATAAAGAAATCCTTCGTTGCTTGAATTGCAGCAAGACCAGCCATCTGATGAAGATGAAAATGGGGAGATAATTCTGGATTGGACGTTTCCTTGTTAATTCCTCCTGTAGCAGGGAGCGTTCGACTTTTGTCATAACGACCCCCATGGCTACATTTTCCTTTATGAGATGGGAATAAGGTAGGCCCTGTGGTTAAATATATATTATATATACTCAATCTTCGTTGTAGTATTTTTAGTGTGTGTGTATGTTTTAAATAGTAGTAGTAGTAGTACATGTAGTAGTAGTAGTTGATAAATAAACGTTAACAAATGTTTTCTGTGCTTTAGTAAAAATAAATCATGCAATACTTTTTTAAAAACTCAGCAGAATTACAAATATATGTAATATTACATGTAGTATAATTACTGTCATACAGTAATCATTTCTTTTTTTTGATCGTTTGAAAGAATTTAACTCCCGGAAGTACATTCTGCGCTTTTCCATTATTCTTTAGTGTCACCATGCTCCACAGACAGTGCATTCTGCATTTTACCTAAAGGTTTGGGGATATGTTGGTAACTTGTGTAACCACTGGTAAGCACACGACCATCCAGTCTTATGTTGTGGGCACACGAGAGCTGTTTGATTCTGTAGCGTCAAGACAGAAAGCGAATATTAAACATATTTATGTTTAAAACCATGTTATGCAAGTCCAAGGCAACATTGCAGCTCTGTTTGTTTCCCAGTAAATCATGACAGAGAAACGTGGTTAAGTTGTAAAAATTTGTCATTTATTTAAAATGACGAAAAATGTTAATACTAAGATAAAAATACATCTAGAAATTGGCTGGGAGACAAACCGGCGTCTTGACTAGCAAAGTAAGATATGAACGTATTAACCAAAAGCGTTCTCCCAGCCACAATATTGTTACAAACCACAATATAGTTACAGAACACAAATGCAATAGAAATAGAACATGAATCTTTACTGGAAACAAAAATGGTGCATAAAAAGGCCGAAATTTAGGGTATAGAAATATTACGAATGTGGAGGAGGGAGTGGAGGTGGCGGTTGCATATTCTTTTGTGAATTTCTTTGTGCCTGCACACTCCAAACTAAAGCAAAGGAATGACGCTTCGCGCTTTGGTCTGATTGGCTGAAAGCCTTGCATAACAACAAATATTACGTATAACAAAGAACTGGTAAGAACGGCTTGTGAAATTGTGGACGGGTCAATTATGAGGCTGGATTACCATCAGCATGCCCGAAAATGAATATTGGTTTGAAAATGTCTAAAAGGGGTTGGAGCGTAAGAAATACAACATAAAAAACACTTATATTGAATGCATAAATATTAAAAACATTAATTACAAGTTTACATAAATTGCTTTATTAAGAAATAAACCTTATTCTATGTTTAAAACCATGTTATGCAAAGTCCAAGCAACATTGTAGCTCTGTTTGTTTCCCAGTAATCATAACAGAAAAAACATGTTAAGTTGTAAAAATTTGTCATTTATTTAAAATGACGAAAAATGTTAAACTAAGATAAAAATACATCTAGAAATTGGCTGGGAGACAAACCGGCGTCTTGACTAGCAGTAAGATATGAACGTATTAACCAAAAGCGTTCTCCCAGCCGACAATATTGTGTACAAACCACAATATAGTTACAAGAACACAAATGCAATAGAAATAGACAATGATCTTTACTGGAACCAAAAAGGTGGTGCATAAAAAGAGCCATTGAAAAACCTAGGGTTGAACAGGAAGGTGAAATTACATGTATACCATCATGGATGAGAATATGATTTTAAGTGAATGTAGACTTACGCATGTGCTGTATAGTTGCAATCTACACAGGTTATTGTGTTGCCATTGGCAATTGGAATAGGCACAGGTCTTCCAGATATTCCTGTTAAGTATTTTTTTATATCAGAAATTTATTTTCTACCATCGAAAATAAAAATCTGAATAAAAACAAACATTTCCCATCAATTGTTATTTTAAAAAAACATTTCGCTAAAGCCCAAATCTGATATCAATTTTGTGACATAAAAAGGCGAGACAACGAGCGCTGTCAATACAAAGGCGAATGTTACATTGATGTCAAACGTATCATAAATCGCAAAAACATATACAAATGAGTGTAGGGCCAGCGGCCCTCCGACAAAGGAAAGGAGTATGGTTGCCTGTGAGGAGAAGCAATCCTCTGTGACGGTCAACGCCGTGAGCCTTAGTCGAAATAAATCTCTAAGTCCTGAAACGAAATACAATTAAGTGTTGTGCAAAAGGACTCTGGATACACCTGAGGTGGGATCAATTGCATGCCAACTAGGAGTAAGCATCCCCTGTCATACGGGCACAACCGCTGTGAGTTCTATATCTTCATCTGGTAAACCGAGTATAAAACACATCAGTCAGCAATTGATCCATTGACAGGTTATATTGGCAGTGTATAACGTTAAAACGGTCAATAAATAACTTAGATTCCACTAAACGTATTCTCTCACATCAAACAATCTTAAATTTGTTTTTGAGGAATTATTGCACATAAAATTATATGGCATCTTGTAAAAATAAATTGGCGAAGTTAACAATGCTATTAAACTAATCAACCCCCCAAAAACCCCAACAACCCAATCCGCACTACAACACAACACAAAACCAAAACCCAAAAAAAAAAACCCAAAACATATATACGAGTGTAGAGCAACACGGTCCTCCTTATAAAACATTATTTTTTTTGAATAAGCACTAAACTAGGGAATCATATTTACCTAGATCTTTACAGGTTTGATTTTGAAACATTTCAACCCAGTTGGTATTGCTGTAGAATTCTTGGAGAGTGAACAAATACTCGCCGACAAAGTCTCTTGTAGCGTTCCAGTTTGGAGAAGCTTTATTTGCTTCCATTATGATATTTTTTCTTAAATTCTGTAGCTCAATATTTCCTAATCGAATAAAAAGGAACCATGAAAGTGTATTGAAAATACTTATTCTGACACACCCCCCCCCCACACACTTTTATCGATATGTGATGAGCTTATTATCATTATGTGAATGTGCTTTTATCATGTGATGTGCTTTTAACGTAGTGTGATGTGCATTTTTACATCATTATTTGATGTGTTTTTATCATAATGTGATGTGTTTTTATCATTTTGTGATGTGATTTTATCATTGTGTGATGTGCTTTTATCATTAGGTAATCGATTCCAAATTTACTATCTATTTTGCTAGATGTCAATAAAATTCCGACATATCCCAAGTCCTAAATTACATGTAGCTTCAATGCATCCCAGAGAGGTTGGAATCGCGAAATTATTTCAATAGAAATATAAGGTTGATGTCACAAGTCGGCAGTCCCTCTCATTTACGCGCAAGTCTATTCTGCCTCTAACATTCCGTCCGCCATTCTTGAACTGATCAGTTATTACGTCACGTGACGTTGATCATCATCATCATGACGAAATTTGTACACAACTTAATGATAAAAGTGCATCACATAATGATAATTTATAGCACATCACATTATGATTAAAATGCACATCACATAATGATAAAAGCACATCACAAAATGATAAAAGCACATCACATATTGAAAAAAATACACATCACATATTGACAGATGCATATCATATAATGAGAGATGCACTACACATAATGAAAGAAGCACGCCATATACTGAAAAAAGCACATCACTAAATAACAAAAAAAAAACAAAAAAACACACACACAAGAAGGCAGTTAAGACGTTCTATAGGTAGACATATATCATGCAAAACATTAAGTACTCAAGTTCGCATATTTATTTCCGCAAAGTTGCTGCTTGATGTATCAACCTACTGGTTGTTGTTTTCATTTCAATTTCTATCATATTTTGATGTTTTTATCAGTGAATATTGTTTGCATTTATAAAATGCTTCCTCCATCGTTTGATTGCACATGACGTTATCTTAATAATTTTTTTCTACAGATGCTGCATGTGCATTGTGATCTTGTCACACATTGTCTTTCGGTGCTTGAAAAAGGTCTGCAGGGTGCAGGTTTTTCCCTAAGGAAGGATACATTATGCGATTTCAAACGTTTTGAGCAGCCAATAAAATTTTAGTATTTCATAAGAAAGTATGATTGTTAAATGTTCACCTGCAAAAATTTGTTCACTATTCATCGTTCTTGATGCAACTTCTCTGTAGGTCTTCTGAGCAAAATTGTTTTGTGTGACAATATACAGGACAACGTTCGCAAAGTGTAACAAGGCATCATGACCTGCAGAACAAAACGAGATTTAAATTAATATATTTGTTCACACAAGCTTCTATTACATAACGTTCTGCTCCCCGAAGCTCGTTTTGCTGCCATTTTGTATTAAAATAATTGAAATTGAAATATGACAATTATTACGTAACAAATGACGAAAAAAATCTTCAACCACAGCTAGGGCTTATGTAGAAAAATATTACGACACCCCCTAGGAATAATACATACATGTAAGGGAAGATGCCATTTTGCATGTATACGCACTCGCTTCAACTGCTATTTTTGCACGTAAAATCTGAAATTTGAACACTCGTCACACGCCAGTTAAAATCCGTAAATTAATAATTTTCATGCGCCCGGAATCTTCGATTCGGGGACATATACTTTTTGGTCTGTCCGTCTGTTTGTCCGTTTGTCTGTTTGACCGTTTGTCTGTTTGTCCGCAAAATCTTTACCATTGGCCATAACTTTTGAATGGCAAGTGATGGGACTTTCATATTACACATGTGTCTTCCTTATGACAAGCCCTTTCTACTGGTACCAAAGTTTTTGACTTCCTTACCTTGACCTTAAAGTTTAACTTTAGTATTGGCCATAACTTTTTAATGGCAAGTGATGGGACTTTCATATTACACATGTGTGTTCCTTATGACAAACCTTTTCTACTGGTACCAACATTTTGACCTCATGACCTTGAAGTTTTACCTCCTTTTCAAAAACATCAATATGACTTCTGAATTGTAGGTGATAGGACTTTCGTATTACACATGTGTATTGCTTATGACAAGCACTTTCTACTGGTACCAAAATTTTTGACCTCCTGACCTTGATTTTTGATTTACTTTTAAAAACTTTAACGTTGACCTTAACTTTGGAATGGTCAGTGATAGAACTTTCATATTACATATGTTTATTTATGACAAGCTCTTTCTACTGGTACTAACATTTTTGATCTCCTGATCTTGAAGTTTGAGCTACTTTTCAAAAACTTTAACATTGGCCATAACTTTCTAATGACAAGATATATACTTTTCAAATTTCACAAGCATAATCCTTTTGGTAAGCCCCTAGCTCCCACTGGCATGTGGAATCCGGGGGCATCAGTGTTTCACAAACACATCTTGTTCTAATTGGTATCACTTCCAGTTTCAACCCTTTGTCGTTAAATCACTTTCTAAGTAATTTCTAAGTAACTTCCCAAATGGGCAACTAAGTGGCTTTTGTCGTTCGTGGTCTCTCGGGGGGTTTCATAGGATGAAGAGAGTTAAAAAATAATCTTTATCTTCGTCTTATGAAACCAGAGAGCATAAGCGACATTCTGCAGAAGCACCTGCAAAACTAATTGCCTCAAAGGCTGATTTCCCCCAATAAAGACAAAATCAAGAATACAATGCTACGCTATAGGATGACAAATCAAAAAACAATATTAATAATCGTTGTGAAACACAACTAACAAAAAATGGAAAAGATTCTGAATGTGCCAATGCTTTCATAGTTAGTTATTGTTTTCATGAATTTGTCCTTACAGCAATATTAAACGATTGTGTAATCGTATACGTAACCAAAAGGATCGTTATTTGATATTTGATATAATCAATATAAGGTTGACATGGTTTTAATATAATTTCTTTATGCTTCACTTATATTTTGTATGTTACTGTAGGTCAATACTTCTTATATATGAAACTCTACATCTGCCTTTCTGCTCGGTTATATCTGTATTTGTGATGGAATCATTTTGTGAGCAGAATTTAATCGTGACTTATCCAAGTTCATTTGGTGCATGATTTTTTAATGAGATTTACCACTAAAGGTTCAAGTCATTTATCAAAGTGAAAATAATATGTTACCTTGTTCGGTCGTATGGTATTGGGCCTGTTTTTTGCACCTGACATCCTGCATTTTCGGGCTTAGTTTGCCCGCACACAATATGCTGACGTCATGGATTTGCAGTTATCGTCATCAATTCAGCTAAAATTTTCAGAGGTAAGGACGTTGAAATCAAGCATCTTTGAAATATTTTTTTTCTATGTTAAGAGCTCTGTTAATTATTGTAGCATTCATTTATCTCACATCGAGTTATAGTTATTATGCATTCCATTTAGCTCGATGGTTTGATATTCTTTTGAATTTTACGGATTTTGATTTCCATTAGGCCTACAAGGTCAGCCATGCCTTATGATTGATTGATTGATTGATTATTTATGGTTTTACGTCCAACCGAGAATATGTCACTCATATGGAGATAGACCGAGGGCCAGTAACACAATACCTCCCCCCCTCTGGGGATTTTTCAACACTATGATTTTTTGAAAGTGTGTAAAAAATAAAGGTAAACCACGGTTGTTTGATATTTCTATGTTGGGGCGTTTTTCAAGATATGCTCATTTGAATTTATCAATTTTTGGCAAATTC
>CAJDSM010017489.1:10117-20821 GCA_903981925.1 Ostrea lurida | reverse complement strand
ATAATGACCATAACAATGATCAATAATCATGTAACCTCTATAAGGAATACATAATTTAAGAGTTGAGCAGGTTGGTTTTGTATATATTGTTTAACGTCTCTCTGGACAATATTTCGCTCGTGTGTAGACGTCAACATTCCCGGTGAATAGCTGCCAATCTTAGGTCTAGGCTCGACACTACTTATTTTGAGCAGAGAATGGTTTTTATTGTGCCACACCTGCTGTGGCACAGGGTCTCGATTTTTGCGGTCTCATCCGAACGATAGGTTCAATTAGTCGCCTCTTACATGTACTACAAGCAAGGGGTACTCAGAACCTATTCTAACCCGGATCCTATGTCCGCCGTGAGCTTTACATGTATATCAAGATCACGTTAACAAAGTAATCATATTGTGTAAAGGAAATGCGAAGATAACAAAGAGTAATCAATATCGTAAGTCCAACACAGAATAGAAAGCAAGAGTTGGGTAAACACAGATCCCTGTACACACCAGAGGTGGGATACAAAAAGGCGAACCTTGACACACAAGAGGGATAGACCCACAAAAGAGCGAACCGACTTTAACATCTGTTGTTCAATAACGTAATCATAATCGCAAAAAAACACAACAAATTCGAGTGTGGGAGCAACACGGAACCTCCGCCAAAAGCGAAGTAGGAATCAGGTTGCATACGGAGGAGTAAGGCACCCCTGCTAGCCTTCAGGTCGCACCCTTGCCGGTTGCGGCCTTAGTCGAAATAAATAAACCGTATTACCCGTATGTGCATAAACATCTAGGTAGGAGATCAAATGAGCAGTCTAAACAAGGTTTGACAAAATCAAGTTCATCTATAAATTAGTGATAATTATGTAATCGCGAAAACTAAAGAGAACCTTGTGGTTAGCTATTTTCATGGTACGCTAGATTGACAAGCGGTAATCCGTTTGTCTGTTTCAACTACGGGCTCACGGCGGGTGTGGACCGGTCAGAGAGGAGTGCTTTACTCCTCAGATGCACTGACTCCTGCTCTCACCTTTTTGAGTTGGAGGTCGTGTTAGTACCTACACTCTGAGGCATTTGTATATATGTTTTTAAGGACTCTGCATTACAAAACACATTAGGTGTTTTAGCTTCTCAAATTGTATATGAAAAAGATTTCAAATGCAACCACAACTCTGTCATGATTAAGTGATGTAATATTCCAAATTGATTTAATTTAGTTTTTAAAAATCGAGAAAATCTAGAGCTTCGGTTCCGTGAATTTATCATCAATATTATTTGATGCAAAATATACAAGTGTAGCTAGCAGAAACAAGCTGGTCCACTGGTGTAGTATAATTATCAATCATCTGCATCGGTAGTTTTAGATTTAATCGATTGATATATCCCAACCTGTTATATTTACTTACAAACTTTAGGGTACTCCTCATCATAGTCACATCTGGTGCATAAAAATTGGTACCGTATATTATCTATATCTGAAACTGCTGGGTAAAATTACTCAATAAAACAAAGCCGTTATAAAATTTCTTTAATAGGAATTCTATGATTTTTCATCAAGAATTAATTGACAAACGCATTAAAAGTAATTAAGTATGCGAATATGCATTCATTTATATGCAGCATAAATACGGATTTGATAATAACCCCATCTTAACATTGAAGACATGTCTCTATACAAAAAGGCGAAGTTAACATTGTGTCAATGAAGATCAGTAAATTCTCGTTCAATTGAACTATGAAAATGATGCCGTTTCTTCTGAAAAACAAAACTGCAAATCGTGCTGCTGATAGTGTAATTTTTTTTTTTTTTACAATTATGAACACAAACAAACGCACGCCAAAATACTTCAAAAGGAATAAAGTGTGAACAAATATATTTGTATGTAATAGTGAAGGCGAGTTGTCTAAAGAAAGTAAGAAAGAGGGCGAGTTGCTTTGAGCTGTCAGAGAGGACGAGTTGTCCTGATCATGAGAAAGGACAAGTTGTCCCGAAGTGGGGACATTATCTTTGGGATGAGTTGTCCAGCATTCGTGTTAATGCCTCTCATCTTATTTTAAATACGCAAGAGTTTGATCTGTGTATGATCAGTTTTTTAATCGAGGCAGGCTACTTACAAACAAGTTGTTGTTTCCGGACGCTTTAACGGTCACGTTAAAAGTCAGCATTTCACAAATGTTATGGTCGTTACAACAATTTAGTCTGTCAGTATGGTCAGTCAATGGGTCAAAAGCTGTCTGATGTGTTTCATAGCAATTGTTGAGCCGCTCTTTATACACTGATTTTGACTACGGTTTACTTCATTTATCTTTGTGGCCGGTAGGGATCCTGGTTGGAATAGGTCCTCGGCATCCCCTTGCGTGTCGTACGAGGCGACTGAATTCGGATGAGACCGCAAAAACCGAAGCCCCGTGTCACAGCAGGTGTGGCACGATAAAGATCCCTCCCTGCTCAAAGGCCCTGAGTGCCGAGCACAGGCCTAAATTTTGCAGCCCTTCACCGGCATTGGTGACGTCTCCATATGAGTAAAATATTCTACGTGGGACGTAAAACAATGAATGATCAATCAATCATTTATCGTTGTCTCATAACGGGGGTGACCGTTCAACAGGGTATGCTAAGTCCTCTTAGGCACATGATTTACCTTTGATGTATCAAGATATCTGTGTGTACTCACCTTTTCCTTTCTATTCTGTTTGCAAGTTGCGATATCGATTACTGTTCTTTATCTTTGCATTTTTATTAGAGTCTGTAAAGGTGTTTCCTACAATATGGTGTTTACTTAGAAACACAATGTTAAATTAAACGACTTTGGTTGTCGCCCTGTTTATTGGTGGCTGCACTTATTTGTGGTTGGGTGACTGTTTGTAGGTTTGTTGCAATGCTACCATACTTTTTATTTGCTTTGGAATACAATGGTGTATGTAACAGGTTTTGGTAGTCAAGAAAGACGATAACTCCTGTTTGGGTTCAGGGATTAATTTAATCGACAGTGACTGGTGTACATAATAAGTATAGCCCTGAAATACATGAAAATAACAATAAGATATCATAGAATGCATTAATTAATAATCATTTGCAATATAACTTATATGATCCTATGAATGTAATTTCCATCAAGATAATGTATTTACTTATCTCAAATCACAATTAAGGGAGATAACTCTTAAAGCTACATATTCTAATACGAACATAATTTCTCCTAGAAATAGTCATAAAAAATACCATTACATATAAAAAAACTTAAATTCAGATATAATAATGTACAAGCTACTATATCTAATTTGGCTAATGTACAGACCTGGATTTAAATACAATAGTTTTTCTAAAGAATCACTTATCTTTTAAAGTTCAAATACAAAATTGCTTCAATCTGAACCAAAATTTAATCAAAATTATTCTGAATTATAAAATAAATATGAACCTGATGATTCATTCATATTTTACTCCCTTGATAAAAAATAATAATGATTACTTAGAATTTATTGAAATTCCAATAGCCTAAACAAAAATATCTTTCTCCTCCATATCTAGCCCTTTCTCTCAGTTAATATGAAGTGCAAAAGGAATCTAATTAAACTTGCAAATATTTTAGGACTGGGCAAAATTAATTGAACATTTTACAATTAAGGATAATTAGGTACTTACCAATAAAAGAAGGAAAATGTATGGTAGAAGGTCTCCAATCAAAAGTCTTGGTCCAAAATATGGTCCTTTCATAACTCAAAGTCAACACAAAGGAAGACTCAGGTTTTGGCGGTAAAAAAACCCACGACCATACCAAAAAACCAACCAAAAGCAACTTCACAAAAACAACGACCAATGAAGGATCGAAGAACCACATAGACCCTCTTAACATCAATGCTCTAAGGAGACATAGCTAGGATATTGTGTTCAAAATCAATGTAATGTACATGCAGTAAGGGGTCAGAAAAAAAAAGGAGTGCGATAAATTCTAGGGGTTGACTAACATCACATACATCAATTTTAAAGCCAAGATCAAGATCACTCTATTACATGTAGCAGACACTTATCGTTCCTAGTGTAGCGGCGCCACGGTTCCCAGTCCAATGCTACCCCCTACAAACAGTTATCGTTCCTAGTGTAGCGTCGCCACGTGTCCCAGTCCAATGGATACCATATGCAGCATTGCAAATATCGTGAAACAACTTTCTATACATTTATTCAGTAATACTATAATAATAATATAAAATTAATTGCCTCTATTTCAGCTGTTGAACATGTAGGAAACGCATTATGATTACGTTTGACACAATGTTAACTTCGCCTTTTTGTATTGCAATTTTACCAATCACAAATACAATTGCTAGGGCATTCCTCCAACAGTCTTTGCATAAAATTTTGCATTGACCATATCAGCACAGAGGGTATTTAAAGGTCTTCAGTTAACACAAGATTTAAACCTGTAAGATCATTAAATGTAAAATATTATATAAATTATGATTGATTGGTTTTTATATGGCGCTTTATCCACTTAAGTGTTCATAGTGCTTTACAATACATTATTACTGTACCCCGGCAGACCTTAACAATCAGGAACATTCTCTACCACTCGTTTACTTCCTCATATTACAGGTGTACGTGTGCATTCTATTTTTAAAACTGGAAATTATCAGAAGCGCTTACCGGTAATATCTATACACAATATATACGATCAGATATTAATTTCAATCGTTAAAGTGTTTCTCTTCTGTGCTCTAAATGAGTGTTTCTTATGTTTTATAAGATATGTCAGTATTCTAAATTCATGCTTACTATCAAAGAGTATAAAATCCTCTGCTACAAATTCATACATCAAACCGAAAGTACACCCTGTTAAAATCCATGTATTAATAACTCTTATGAAATGACGTGGAATTTTTGCTGAAAGCCAGTATAAAGATTTTGATTATCGTCACTGAAGTTTCAGTTTAAGACAATGTCTGTTTCGTCCGTTAACGATCGTTCTCTTACGAGAGTGTCCATGGTTTTGAGACAACCTGCCCTTTTCTTGATCGAGGCATGGCTTTTGTCTGGTTCAGGGAAAACTACCATAAATTATTTTTTGGATTCGATAGGTAGGTGAAAAAATATTAACGAAACTAAATCAGTAACGTTACGCATTTTAATTCAATTGTTCTCTCTGATGATGGTTGGAGGTTGAAACGTCGTCTTTCCTTTTTCAGGGCTTATTGCAGCCGCGGCTGCGATCCTTCTTCAACCGAATCATCTCTTCTTTATGTATAAGTACTTATCTGGTGCTGTTATCATGCTTGTGATGCACTTCTACACGCACGACTTGATCGAGAAAAGTACAAACAACACAGAGGTCGACAGCACAGAAGCAATTTTCCTTCTCATAATTCTCGGACTAGCGGGACAATTAGTTATTTATCTGTTTGAAGAAAAAACATGGAAAAGGTACATTTCAATGGTGTACCATTTACCGATAATAGCGACCTATTTGCAAACCCATCATACAAACACCATATACTTGTTTCACCTGGCAGATGGACTCGTGTGTTCCTACTTGATATACCTGGCTGTAAATGTGTTAGTCACGAATGTTCACAAAATGAAGAAACAAGTTAACAGATGGATCTATTTAGTGAACAGTTTTGGCTTCTTTCCAGTTGCAAATTCCATCCTTGGTTCTATACACATAACACAACAACTTTTATTATTTTGTTTTGTCTCGTTTACCTACAGAGTCTACCACTTCTCCACACAGACTTCTGATTCCGATTTGATTCCATTATCTCAGTTGGATTTGGTAACTTTTCTGTTTGTGGTTGCTGGGCAATGCTGCAACACGTATTTAGGACTTGTTTCAATGTGCGTCGCCATTTCGTATATTTTCCATTACCTTTTTCGTCTGGTCAACATTTATCTTTATGGATGGAAAAGTCCCGTATCCATATCTGATTTCTCATATGAAGCGATAGGAGTTGTGGCGTTTGTGCTTTCTGTAGCTGCAGGGGTTCCGACATCATCAAAAACTCTGAAGGATTTTATGGTAAAAGGCTTTGTGACTAAAATTGTTTTCATGTACTCGACATCAAATTTCATCCATACCACGTATGAATTGGTCGATCCAGGTATTCTAACATTCAGTGCCATGCCAACAACAAGACCATTAAAGCACGTCCGAGGACTCACGATGTACATTTCTTTCATGGTACTAACAATTTATACAATGTATCAGATTCAACAATACGATAATGTGTTTGTGTTCATACCCTTGATTATCACTGGTTTATCAACATGTCTACAAGTAATGGCATCCATTGTGATATATCTACTGTTTCTATATGATGGCTTTTTCTCGTATTCTGTAGAGAATTTGGATGATATAATCTATTATATACGCTCCACCGTGCAATTCCTGGACTTTATAGGATCTGTTATTTTGGCAGGCCGTGGAATATGGGTTATCAAAACAGGTGCATATAGCTGGATTGAAATCCCATTTTTCATTCTGTTTTGCTATACTAATGTCTGGGAAAGATTGCAGGATGGATGGAAAAAGATTCAACTACGAAAAGATGCCGTTCAGAAGATGAATGTTCTAAAATCCGCAACAAATTACCAGATTCAAGAGTACGATGATGTGTGCTCTATTTGTATTCGGCAAATGTCGTCTGCTAAAATCACCCCCTGTGAACATTTCTTTCATGAAACATGTCTTAGGAAATGGATATATGTAAGAGATTCATGTCCTCTATGTCTTCGAAAACTATATACAACAAGCACCGACAGATCAATGTAAAGTGAGGGAAATCTGACTTTTATCAAACCAGTGAAATAGAAATACAATACACAAATCATCCATATCTGCCTCGTTCTTGGATATGTTATTGAATATAAACATTAGTGGCAAACTCAACTTTATGAGAAATGGGATTTTATCTTCGCCATTGTTAACTTCCCATAAGTAGGAATATTCCATCATCATCTGCATATTGTGTCTGTGTCTCTTTTTAACTTATTCGAAATGCAAGAGCTTGTTCTGTGTATGATCAGCTTTTAAATCTAGACAGACTACATACAAACAAGTTGTTGCTGCAATAGTTTCAACAATCACCTTTAAAGTCAGAATTCCGCAAATTATATATGTAGTATGTGGTCGTTACTACATGTACAGTCCCCTTTAAACGTTTCTTAGCTTTACCATTATTTCGTGCGGTACCGTGCGTCTACCGTGCGGTCCACCGGTCACAGTTTCTGCAGTCCAGCGTTGCTGTGCACCGTTCCGGGTCAGCGGTTACCGTGCGGTCAGCGGTCGGTCACCGTGCGGTCAGCATTCAGGCTTTTTTCTTTGCATTCGGACATTCGGAACTCAAAGAGAAAGCGTAGCTACATGTTACATTAATTTTACAGATGCTGCCCGTTTTGTCTTAATGCATTCTGTTTAGGGGTGTTTGTTAAATTGCAGTATATATGTATTCGCTTGTGCCTCGATAAAATCCGAACCATACAGTACACTCGTAATCCTGGATGTCCGTTACAATTGCTAATAAAAAAGCTACTGTGTTGACAAGGGTACACCGTCCGCTGTTTGTTTAATGCATATATATTTGGGTGTTTGTTAATTGCAGGTATATGTATTCCTCGTGCCCAAAATTTTGAAGCCTATGCAAGTACGCCCGTAATCCTGGAGTCGTTACAGTGCTTAATAAAAAAAATATAGGTTTTTTTCTTTTTTGCACATTACTGCTGCATTAGAAAAAAATAATAATCTGCCATCGAGAAATACTTGTACGTTGTATATCAGCATTTAGGCATATTTAGCAGAAGCGCACAATGTACAGTATGCTTATAGACTGCGATTATTTTCATACAACATATAGTATCATGTGGCTTGTTTTTATCAATTTATATCATTGATTGAATGTATAGTGATTTTTTTCTATAACCTATATATTATTCATGTATTGGATACAATATTTTATTAATTTATTTTTGTTTTAAGCTAATGATAAGAACATATCTAACCAATGTGGAAAAAATTCCGAAAACAATTCCCGAATGATTAATTCATATTGCGTTCGCGTGCGGTCAGCGGTCGGTCACCGTGCGGTCAGCGGTCGGTCACCGTTCACATTGGGTCCGGTCGCGGTCCGGTCGCGGTTAGCGTGCGGTCACACCGGTCAGCGTCATCCAAATTGCGGTCACACCGACGGACGCGCGGGTCACCGTGGTTCTGCGTGCGGTCACGTCGCGTGTTGCGTTAAAGATAGACGTAAAGTAGAACGTTTCAGGGACTGTATGATCTAGCTTGTGCTCATGGCGGATATGAACGGTCGACAGGGGGATGATTACTCCTAGGCACCTGATCCCACCTCAAGTGTACCATGTGTCCGTGTTTGCCAAATTCATTTCAAATCTTACTTTGGATTCTGTTTGTGACACACGAGATTCTTACTGTTCATCATATGCTAATAAATCTTTTCTCTGACTGCTCTTGTTTTAAGTGGCCCCTTTTAAAACTAAGATCGGACTTGATGAACTCTTAAATAATTTATATCGGTGTTATACAACTGGCAGAAACTACCAGACAAGATAAGATGTGGATTCATCAATGCCTGAAGGTTTATGATAATACAAAGGGCTCAAAATCGAACTGAACATAACGATGTCTTCTCTATTTGCTAAACAAAACTAAAGCAGCTATTATAATAGTCCTAAAAGTGAGGGGGTATATGCTTATGATGAATTGCTGTCGATATTACTCGAGAATCGTTTGCGCGGAATGCACATTGCACAGTACATGTAAAGGTTCTTTACGTCAATGTTTGCAGTGACGTGGTGGTACCTTTGTCCAATGAATCACGCGATGTTTATTTCTACTGTCTTCAGAAGGAAGAGTCAGTAATTGTACAGTCTGGAGCTGAATCTTCTATTTTCGGATATACAATATTTTGTAATGTTCGGAAATAACAAGCAATATGATTTCATTCTCTTGCGACGAAAAGCCTTCGAGAGTTAAAAGAGCCCACTACCAATCCTTTAAAATAACAATGAATATTGGCAATAGTCATAAAGTATCTTGTTATAGGCTCCGTTAAACACGAAATTTAAAGCTCCATAAACCTACACATATTTTATTAGCGACACGAGTATAGTAGACAGTTTTCATTGTAATCAAATGTCCATTTAAAGTTTTAAAAGAATTTAGGTCGCAGGTAAGATACATATTTAATGTACATGTAAACTAGGTTTAATTATTCAGCGAGATACGACGAATTTCAGTTGAATCGAAAATATACGGGTGCAAAAATAATATTTCGAAACCGAAAATACAATTTATATATATATATACATGAAATCCAATCTTCAGAAAACCCTTACTCGGTGACGTTTTGAATACTACATGTATTGTTTAAATCAAGCACTCTTTTCCACATATTGACGCAGTACTGCTTTCTTCAATTGAATATAAGAGATAAATTTTGAATAATGTATTTGTTTATCGTTAAAAAATAACAATCAAATTGTTAATAACATAAAGATATACTCCACAAAAAAAGTTAATGGGTCATTAAATTAAATTCACACTCTATTTTTTGATAGAAAGGAGGGGATTGGAGTGTTTGGTTTGTGAGAATGATATGTATGGTGGAATGCCGTTCATTCTCCTTTTATTGCAAAGTGTTTTGATTACCGATTGACCGAATACCGTGCATGGAGGAGTAATCATCCTCTGTTGTCCTGTCACACCCGCCGTGACCCGTAGTCGAAACAAAGTTAAATGGGGATTACCCATCGTCAAATCCCAGTACGAAATATGACACAGTTAAAACAAACGGACTGAAAACAAATCAGTCAACTTACTGAATTTGCGTGATAATTTTGTAAATGCGACAAGGTCCTTATCGAAGAGGCGAGGTAACATCGTTGCTAACGTAGTAGTATCAAAAAAGATTACAAAACTCGAGTGTCGGGCAACACGGACATCCGACAAAAAGCGAAGATAGTAATCAGGTTTGCCAGATGTGAGGAGTAAGTCTTGATGACGGTCAGCACCGCCGGAGCCGTAGTCGAAATAAAATAAACGATTACCCGTATCAAATTAGTAAGAAATGACAGCCTAACAAGGGTGATGAAACAATTGGTCAACATATGATTTGCAAACAAGGTATTTATTTTGCGACCAAGAATTGCGAATGATGAACAAAATCTAACTACAAAGTTGTAGTTCTCGAAACATCATTCAGGTCTGGTTTGTCCTCTTGTGAATCGCAATGCAGAAGAGCACCAAAGGGTGATATTTTCTTCTAGTGAACTAGAAAGGTAGAATTTGTAAAATTCTATGGTCGTTATGGCCATTGTATTTACCACTATGGGCTGTCATTGGGTAAAATACTGTCTGCTGTGTTCATTCATAGCAATTTTTAAGCCATTCTTTATGTACAGATTTGATAACAGATTATTCTGTAAAAGCGATCAATACAGTGAGATCAAGGCAGCTGCGACCGGTCGACAGGGGGATGCTTACTCCTCCTAGGCATCTGATGCCACCTCTGGTGTGTCCAGGGGTCCGTGTTTGCCCGTCTTTTATTTAATATCCCATTTAGGACTCACAAGATTGACCATTATTCGTTGTGTTCACCTTTTCATCATACAATAGGATGTTGTCCAATACATCACGTAAAGATCACATTAATTTCATTTAAACAATTTTTAAGTCGCTTGTCTTTATAAAAGGCGAGTTATTACCTT
>CAJDSM010017488.1:0-19632 GCA_903981925.1 Ostrea lurida | reverse complement strand
TCAGCTGGACAGGGTTCAGTTGTAGACGTGTTGTATGCTTGCGACAATGGGGTCAGTATTGAACCAGTAAATACTTTGTTGTAGCATCCTGCGCAGTTGTGCTCAAAAGCTCAGTTGCCATATTCCTTAAGGTCACATCCGAGAGACCCGAGATTCTAACTTCTCAATGTCGAACGTTTTCGTAAATGAGCAATAACTACTTGTATAAGCGTCCTAGGTTTTACGCGGTCATGGCACGATGAGGGCTCTAACTCACGACCTCCAGGTTGCGAAGGGAACGCTAGGTAACCACTGGCAACCGGTATAGTCGGTAAGCAGATGGTGCTTACTCCTCCTAGGCAACTGATCATCTCACCTCTGTGTCCAGGTATGCATGTGTGTCTACTATAAATTTGGTATTCTTTATAGGAATCACTAAGTTGATCATTCTACGTTAGCTTGATTTTTCACTAAAAAAAGACGTTTGCATCCTTCATTAATAATATCTAGGTATGTTTCTGTGATCAGGGTCTTCTGGAATGTCAATGGGCTACACGAATTTTTATTGTTTATTAGATAATGAAAAGTTGAAGATATGGAACAATAATTAAATTTTGCACACGGTCTCCCTATCTGTTCAATTACAATTTTTCAGGTTTATATCCGTGTAAACCCTAATTTTACGATTCATACCTTAGGGACTGAACTCCGTACGTCACAATTATATACGTCACTAGATCAAATGATCGATTCCTTCCTATTGTGAGTCAGTTAAGCTAAATTCCTCAACGACATGAACTTTGACACTTCTGTTTTTGTTATTCTAAATATTAAAGTTACGATGACTTCAAAATAGAGCCTATCGTTGGAAATTTAATTGATAAGAAATGACTGTTTAAAATAATTTTCAGTTTACCATATTGAACCCAATGTCCTCCTTTGCAAACATAATATAATCCGCTTACGCCGGATTAATATAGTTTTGCAAATAGGTCAAGCATCAGTTCATATCCGGTAAACTTTCGAAAGGAATACAAAATTAACAGTTGCGCAAACACGGACCCCTAAATATACCAGAGATGGAAACAGATTTTATTAAAATTCTATCTAATGCATATCAACAATGTCTTGCATACCCAAAAAGTCGATACTAACAACAGCGTAGGGGTCCAGGTTACAATAGATATTCAGTATCCCTTGCTTGTCGAGGCGACAAAATGGGGAGGTCATTCGGATGAGCCACAAAAACAGAGGTACCGTGTCACAGCAGATGTGGCACGATAAAGATGCCTCTCTGCTCAAAGGCCATAAGCTCGAAACACAGACGTCATTTAACAGCCCTTCGACGGCAATGGAGGCGTGTCCATATTCATGATTGAAATATTCTCAAGAGTGACCTACATGTAAAACAATATACAAACAATCATCCAAACTACATGTAACTCAACATTAGCCGTTTAAAAATACCCTAACGTCTGTTATGATATCCAGTGAGACTATGTACCGCGCTATCTCGTAACTTTAGGGGTGACTAATGTTCCAACTGAATTATTGGTAATAAATAATTACCAATCGATGTAAAGGCAGAGATAACGAACAGTGATCGATCTCGTAAGGGAATTCTTTAAACGAGAATCGCTATAACCCTGCAACATGAACTTTTTAGTCAGTAGTTGGCCTTGCTTTTAAAAGTCCTCATACGCAAGACAAGATTATTAACATTATAGGCAGTTGTTTCTTCAAGAAAAATGGAAATAGGAAATATTGATATCTTGTGATAAACCTTTCAAAAATACTTTGTTAAAACTCCACTCTGATTCTACACACAAGTACACTGAAGTTGGCATCAAAGCAATTCTGGATTTTCTCATTAACAATATTTTTATAGTTTTTTGGCAACCATGTCTTCCAACAGTCTGTTGGAAATCCCATGGGCACGAATTGTGCTCTTTTATTAGCTGATCTCTTTTTATAGTCTTATGAGGCAGAATTCAAAAGCTTGTACATGAAAAGAAGAAGTATCTAGCAGTGACCTTTAAATCGACATTCCGATATATTGACCACGTTTCATCTATTAATGATAATAATTTTCATTCATATGTCGATTCAATAAATCCAAATAAATTAGAAATAAAAGATACCACAGAGTATTCCATGTCTGCTTCATACTTGGATAGTTTATATTGAACATTGACATTAACGACAAACTAACAACTAAACTTTGTTAAACAATTAAACGGGACGATTTCAGATTCTCCATTGTCAACTTCCCATATTTATGTAGCAATATGTAAAGGGAAAGATAACGAACAGTGATCAATCTCGTAAGTCCCAAATATAATACAAAAACATGAGTTGGGCAAACAATGACTCCTTAACACACCAGAGGTGGGATCAGGTAATCGAGGTGCCTAGGAGGAGTCAAGCATCCCTGTTGACTGGTGCACATCCGCCGTGAGGCCCATTGTCTTGATCAGGTAAACCGAACAATCGTAGTCAGATCAGTGTGTGAAAAAACGGCTAAACAATGGCTGCGAACACATCAGACAGCCTTTTGAACTCAATGGTAGGTCATACTGGTAAAGTATTCATTATCACGTTGCATATGGTGTGTAGTCTTTCAACTTGGTGGGGTGCACAAGAGCTTGTTCAGCGTGTGGTGGGTTTTTGAATCGAGACAGACTGTGTGTAAACAGGTTGTTGTTACAGGGGTTTCAAAAGGCAACATTTCATAGAATCTATGGCCGTTATTATGACTTAGTTTGCCAGTATGCCCTGTCATTGGGTCAAATAATGTCTGATGTGTCTCTTAGCAATCGTTAAGCTACACTGATTTGACTTTACATTACTCCGTATACCTGATGAAGACAATGGGCTCAAGGGCGGGTGTGACCGGTCAACAGGGGATACGTACTTCTTCTAGGCTCCTGATCCCACCTCTGGTGTGTGATTCTATTTGGGACTTCCTAGATTTATCACTGTTCGCTATCTTTGCTTTTACCTTAGCTTGTGACTAAAACCTCCGTCGCCTATCTTTGAAAAGCAAAGCCCTTGAGTGCAGTTCACTCACTGTCCTGAAAAGATGACTTAAAAAGTGAGACAGATGTTTGTTCTGGTGTAACTTACAAGGCTATCAGACTAAAGCAATGGAATTTGCGTTGGTCGTTTACTTATACACATACTGCGCATATTTAATGAGGTTTTCCCACTACTCCTAAGTACTTGTCCTATATCCTTTAAAAATAGATTTTTGTCAAATGACAAACCACATCGTAGACGTATACATATGGAAAGAGTACCAAATCCCCTGACCTGTGACCCAGACACAGTTAACCCAAGATTGAACAGAGGTATATATGTCTAAGTGTTGCGTGGTTGGCTAATATCAAGAATAAAGTTATTTGGAATTAAAAGAAATATTATCAAAGCTTAATCTAATTCTCGAGTTAAAACTTTGTTGCACAAAATCTGAAAAGGGATGAGGAAATCGGTAAGGGTGAGTTTAAAATGAAAAGTGTAATGCACTGCAGATCTGTGTGCGTTTTAAAAATGTACAAATATGACCACGGGACCCTATGTAATTTTTATCATTATTAGCACATGAAAAAAATCTTCAAATGTCGGTAGTCATTTGTCTAAAATCAATGTAAAGGCAAAGATAACGAACAATGATCAATCCCGTAAGTCCCAAACATAATACAAAAACAACAGTTGGGCAAATACGGACCCCTGGACAAACCAGAAGGTGAGATCAGGTGCCTATGAGGAATAAGCATCCCCTGTTGACGCGTCACACCCGCCGTGCGCCAAAGTCTTGATAGGTAAACGAAAATCAGTAGTTAAATCCCGTGTATGAAAAATACAGTTGATTAGTGCGAGGTCCAAAGGTTAGCATTAAGGTCTATGAGAAATGAATAGGTACCCTTTTCCCAAATGAGCTTCATTGTCGTTTGAGAGAGTGAACATCATGGCTGCCGCGAGTGTTTACGTGAAATGTTATTAAATAATAATTTAATATTACATGATTTGTTGGTGATATATCTGGGTTTTTTTTATTCAATACAACCAATCCGCCCGTGGACGTTAAACATTGAACAAAATTAGAACAGCGTTCACTTTGAGGGGGAGGCAATCATTCTGTTAAGCTAGAAACCACGTGCTGATATCTTTGTGCTGACGTGGTCACCGATATTGCATTATTCAAATATTCCACGTTACTATATCAGCCAATAAAAATAACTGTCACATCTTAAAATTGATATAAAGACATCGTGTTCAGGACGAAAGTAATCTGATATAGCAGGATCAGAAACAAAATGGTAAGATCATTTCACTTTAATCTTATGTAGATGATAGAGATAAAAAGCTGGAAATATATATTGCAATAGATATGATTATATCTTTACAGCTCTCTTAAGATATAGAAAAATAAAACCAAAGGGTTCATGTCTGTTTTATTTATATGAAAAGTCTACATAAATCAACCGAATAAAGAAGTCATTTTCGGAAGTCATCATTGAACTTTTACGGTGAAAATGCAGTATTACCATTAACAACGAAGTGAAGATGTACATGTAGGTTCAGTACAATACTTTGCACACTTTACATACAGAACCTACAAATTAATAGTTGGACAAACACGGACCCCTGATATACCAAAGGTGGATCCTGTATCTTGATCTTAGTAAATCTAAAATAAGGTTACCAGTGTATAGAGCTAACAATTAGTATGAAACACGTCAGATAGCATTTAACCCAATGGCAAATTTAAAAATCGTCATTACACCCATAGAATTTGCGAAATGATAAATTTAAACGTGACTGTTCATAAGAAATGTGAGATTAATTACTGCTCATTATCATTTTTTTCAAAAATATAATTTTCATTTTCCAAGAAATTGCTGCTGCTCACAGTGGTCTGCTGCGTTGTTGCCCATGTTTTAGGAGGTCACGCTACCGATGATACCGATGATACTGGATCTATTCGGGGAAACTTTGGAAATATTCAGGAAACGTAGTAACTGGTCAAAAATTAACAGAGTTGCTCGGACTTCATCGCGGATCGTCCTCCTTCAGGCTGACGCTGCGCATCTCTCACACGAAAAAAAGTATTTCCTTGATCTGATGCATCTAATTTTTATAAGAGACACCTTTACATATACATAATACAATTGATAGGGAAAATTCTTGAATCTCAAAAAATAGAATTCAATGAATATGCCTATATCACAATACAAAACAATAATTTGTATAGCGCAATATACTTAAAGTAAACTCTACTGCGCTTGACAGGACATTTGCAATAACTAGTCGTATACAATATAAAACAAAAAATGCCGATTAATAAAAATATAGAGATAGAATGATCTAAAAGAAAGAATGCGCATATAAACTGATTATCAATGTCTCCTTTTCAGTTGAATCTAGTTGAACGTGTGACCAACAGAACGGATTTGAACTGTAATCGATTTTTATTAAATAATTCATAAATCATGTATCAAAATTGAGTTGTTCTCTCTTCCATTCCAAGATACCTTTCATTTGTGGACCGCAATGCAAGTATTTTATTAGAACCAAGATCTATATTTACTAATTGTATAACTTTCATGTAAAAATACGATTCTGATTGACAAGGACAAGTTGACAAAGTCATACTGTTTCCCTCTGAGAATAGAAAACACGCACCTCAGAGTGATAGTATCTAGCAACGGGAACATTGCTTGACGACGTACGGTTCGCCGTAGATTGTTAAAAGACGTCGTTTGAGCGTTTGCGATAAAACACAATAACAGCATTGATAACGAAAACATCGCCGACAGTGATCAATGTCAACAGACGAAAGCGATTTGTTGTTTATATAACATTCAGTATAACCAAATAAATGTTGCAGATAGTTGAGGGAACATTGAAAATTTTCATTCTCGAAAACTCGTGATTTGTGTGAAAGATGACTTTAAACGAGAATCTTTAACCCTGCAACATCAACTTTTTTTGTTAGTATATAGATGGTCCCCCGTTAAAAGACATAAGCAAGGTGATAGTGGTACATTACTACATAGAAAGGGAAAGTTAGTCAAAATCATCACATTATCAATAATAGTAGTTGTCGGTCCTTCCATTAGAGCAATATCAAGTAAAATATCCAAATACCTTAAAAGTGGTATTTACGCTGGGGGTTAATTACGCGTTTTCCATGCCCAACATTTCGCGTGGGGGGGAAAATACGCGGTCACTAAATGAAATATATAACATATCATGCTATTTATATTTATACGCGTGGGGAAATTACGCGCTCATTACGTGACGCGTAATATAGTGTAAATTCCCCCACGCGTAAATAACCACTTTTTACAGTATGAAGCAGATCATATAGGTGTTAAAATGCAAACATAGATTACGCTTTGGTGTTTTCTAATACTGAGAACGTATTTAAAACTCTCAATAGAACAAAGTAAAGTTTTGTGCTAATGTGATGTGGACCTTCAAGAAATCATTACATGTAACATAGTATCTGTGGTCTACGAAAGTTGATCATTCATTTGCTGCAGCTTATAGTTCTATCTATTTTTCTGTATCAGTGTACATGTAATTCATAACCTATTTATTTGGATTGGAAAGATGTATTATGCACTTTAAAGGCTGTCCTCTCCTCTCCTCTCTCCTCTCTCTCTCTCTCTCGTCTCTCTTCTCTCTCTCTCTCTCTCCACTTTGGACGTCCAAATTTGAGGCTCTAGAGTCAGCATTACAGACCAAGCACATGCAATTGCCTCTGCTATAACGCCTGAAACTATCATGGGTGACGAATAGAAGTGGTGTGTATTAGCGCAATGTTAGACATCACTAATGAGTTACTTAACTCCCAGTAGTGTGTTTGTTATTTCTATCAAACAAGAATTGAAGTATATGTATCCATATCTGACTGAATTAGGTCGGGCACCTGTTTCTAACGATTGTGAATGATTGATGTACTCATTGATACAAATATATGTATGAAGCAGAATAGTTCCATTTCTCTTTCCTATCATTCGAATACAACTCTGTATTCAAAACCGTTTACATGATTATTGGGTTATTGTTGCAGTTTGCCTCGCACACTCTGTATCTAGCTTGGTCGACAAATTGGTTGGAAATAAGCTTGCTTAGTTTTAGTAAATGGTTTTCGAGTGTATAGTAGTTCTAAAACTAATTCCGACAATACACCTGGCTTACTGCAACAAAGTCATGTTTTGAATTGACACATTGTATTTAAAATATCGAAAAGCAACTCTGGTAACTGCCTTTGTTAACACCTCCATGTTAAAATCATCTTCATTTATATATAGCCTACGAACAGACACGCGTCGCAACAAGCCAATCACGTGACCACCTCTGTCGTAACATTGCTTTCATTGCGGGGGGATTCTTTGTTCTGCATTGACTTTGTTGCAAAAATTGACCTCCGTTTCCAGTGAGCATCGAATTTTAAAAAAAAAATGATTTTATATACATGCATGCATGTTATAGTTCTCGAACGAACTGCCTACAAGTCGGCCAAGGAGCCTTGCTACGTGTAGTTTGTAATGTGGAAGATGCAAAAAGAACCGAAATCAGCCTGAACTCGGACAAAAACATTGACTTTCACAATTGCCACAGATAACCCGCATCTTTGGCAATAAAATTGAACGCGTGTTTGATGCATCCACTGCATCATACATCAAAACTTTGTTTACACAAATTTTGAGTAAATTCTTAAATTAATTTTCAAAGCGATGAAATGCCACCCATTTTGTAGGTCGTGAAACGCATGTGTTACGTGCCGATTTCTCTCGTTTTTACCACGAACCATGAATAAGTGATTGATACTAGGATGGAGTGGAGATTCTGATTCGGTCTAAAAATTGCCACTGTGAATGATAATGAACGAGCTGTTCATTCCAACACAATGTCATCTTTCTTGAATGAGCATTGTGATCTTTAATGCATTCTCAACGAGTTACCCCTCTTCTTACTGTAGGAAAATTCAAGTTTTAACACAGTATCTTAATAAGTATACTCGCATATTTTTTTTATGCAGTATAATTGACGGAATTCTAGATGAAAAATTACGTCACGTTTGAAGGCAGCATTTCGTAAATTCTATGGACGTTATAATGATTTAGTTTACCAGTATGAAATACCATTGAGTTAAATGCTGTCTGACATGTTTCATAGTCATTTTTAGGCCGTTTTTCGCACACTGATTTGACTCGTTTACCTGAATTGGCAAGAACTATGGGCTCACGGCCGTTTGTGACCTGTCGTCAACAGCGGGATTGGCTTACTCCTTCCTAGGGGCAACCCTCGTGCCAGCCTCTGTGTGCCATGGGCCTCTGTGTTTTGCCCCACTCTTTTTCTATGTATTCGTGTTGACTACGAATGATCACTGTTACGTTTGTCTTGCCTTGAGCAAGTCTGAAAATCGTACGTTCCACTTGAGAATATTTCATTCGTGGAGACGTCACCATCATCGGTGAAGGGATGCTTTAGACCAGGACTGCGTAGCTTAGTGGCTGATCTTGAACGTACGGATAATGTATTAACGCTTGTTATCCCTACGTAGGGTTAGCCTACCACATCTTTCAAGATCGTAACGCTACAGAGTCCTACGTAGCCGCTACGATCTTGAACGCAGCCTGTGTTCGGGAGGGATCTTTATCGTGTCACACGAGGTGCTGAGACACAGGACCTTGGTTTTTCCGGTCTCATCCGAAAGACTGCCCCATTTAGTCGCCTCTTACAACGGTACCTGGGACCTATTCTAACCCGGGTCCCGAAGAATAACATCAATGCGACATCACATTGCTGAACTTCCATCAAGTTGACACATCGTTACTATGATCCAACTATTCCGTCACGTCGGATTGAACTATTCCTTCTGAGGATTTAACATTGGGAGAAACCAGGGCTATGTTTATTTGATTTTATAGCTCTAATAAGGCTTATGTTCTCAGAATAAGCAAGTTGTTGCACTATCGGAATGACTAAAGCATATTTTGATTCTACCAATGACATCAAAAGATGCACTGTTTTCCCAAACACCTTGCACTTATCTGTAATAATGACAAAAACAGTAAACTATTTCATATAACATTTGTTCTTTTGAATCTCCAGATCTTTTATTAAAACCATTTGGAGAAAATGCTTTGCAACGTACTTTCATGCAAAACATTAAATGAAATGATCCGCCAAAACCATGTTATCTTTGATTTTTTAAAGTAACATGCGATGCAACTATTCTTATCAGCAATTTGCAACCCATTTAACATTTAACCAAAAAAAAAAAAAACACCCCAAAACACACACTCACATACACACACACACAAAAAAAAAACTGTAATAAAGGTGTTTTTAAAGAAATGTTGATAAGATGAAAAACCCTTGACAACGTCTCTCAGAAAATGGGAGGACAAGTTAACGGTGGTTTGATTTGAAGTGTGGGGTTTGTTTTCTCGGAAATTTCATTTTCCCCCTTCAGATTTGAACTCAAATATCAAAGATCAAATTTGTTTCCGTGTCTTCCGAATCTGTTGTAGCCTAAAGTTCAGATCTCCAGATAATGAATAACGCTACCATTTTGTCGACAGACAGCCTTATATTCACTGCTAAAGATGGGATGTGATTATCATACAGATTTAAAGATGTGCATTATATGTGCATTCATTTTTTTTTTCACATGTGATATAATTTCAAACATTGGCATTTTTGGCAGTTTTTGCCCTGCCCCTAGGGAACCTGAGATGCAAGACTTCTGAAATTTACAATTTATGCCTCCTTGTCACAATGATGCTTCATACCAAATCCGAAAAGAATGGGAATAATATAGTGAATGTTCAATCGTTAATACTATTTTAAATACTGACCATTTTGGTCCCACCCCAATACCAAAACCCCTACCATTCGGATAATGAAATTTACAATTTTGGTAATAGCTAGTCTACCTGTTCATTCTAAAGATCTTATCAGTTTCAATTTAGTATCTATAGCATTAAAGATGTTTTTCAAATGTTTTACACATAAATACTACATGTGTATACCAAATTTGGTCCCATCTTGGAGTCATCAAATCATGAACTTTTCAATTGTGGTAGAGGCCTTCCTGCCTACATCACCATGCATTTAGTTTTTCCTAACACATATACAGTTTAGGTTTTTTAGTTGGTTTTTTTGCACCACCCCTGAACCTCAGGGTGGAAGAGTCTTGAAATTTACAATTTGCCCCCTTATCCTAAAAATGCTTCATACCAAATTTGAAAAGAATTGGAATGGTAGTTATCACTTGAAAAAGCTAAAAAAAAAAAAAAAAAAAAAAAAAAAAAGTTCAAATGTTACGCAACGACGACGCGCGGGGCGAAGACCATATTGCAATAAATTGATTGTATATTGTTTTACGTCCCACTTGATAATTTTCACCAATATAGAGACGTCACCATTTGCCGGTACAGGGCTGCACAATTTAAGCCTATGCTTGGCGCTCAAAGCCTTTGAGCAGGGAGGCCGGGGATATCATTTTATTATAAGTATTCCTTTTTATAATGATTGTAGAAAACAGTATTAAAGAAATATTATTATAAACACCCTCTACTTTCAAGCTTGTACAACTATTATCAACTGGAAATATACGGATTATGTAAACTTGGTAAACACATATGTACCTATATAAAATGTTCATTTTATCAGATCTCAGTTATTGTAAGATTATCCTCAGTAATCATCCTGTACATGGTACATCAATACGATATATTATGTTCTGTTATTATTTCATTGTATAATTTGTCTGTATATACTTTATACCTATGAACTGTATGGATCTTGGTCAATAACCAATACAATACAATACAATCGTGCCACACCTGCTGTGACACGGGACCTCGATTTTTGCAGTCTCATCCGAAGGACCGCCCCATTTAGTCGCCCCTTACGACAAGCAAGGGGTACTGAGGATCTATTCTAACCCGGATCTCCACGGAGCTTGCAATAGATCACCCCAAACTTCCGCCAGAGGTCGTTCCGCACGGCACAATAAAGATCATCCCTTCCCGCTCAAGCCGGTGTAACGACGAAAAGTGACCCCCGTAGAATATTGACCGGGGGGTCATATTTCTACGTAGAAAAATGACCCATTTTGTTGTAGAATACTTTGATGACTTCGTAGAAATCATGTCCTCGGGGTCATTAAATTCTCCGTGTGGGTTGTAGAAAAATGACCCCGTGGACTCTGTATTTTTACATACTCTATATTTACTGGTTCCGGGTGTAAATCATTTTCTTTGGGGCGGATGCAGGGAGTGGGGTGGGGGTGGAGGCAAATTCCATTGCCTGGAACATGTATTTGAATTATGGGAAATATGTTGTTATATTTTCCTTCCGTTTCAGCTCACCCAAATTAACCTGTTGTTGCCTATCATCTTTATATCACTCAGTCACTCAGATGACCTATTGCAATCGATATCCGTCCGTCGTCGTGCGTTGAGTACCGTGCATTAACAAGTGAACATTTTTTAATCCTTGATAATTATCAATTCAATTATTTGCAAATTTAGTATGAGGCATGTTTGGGACAAGGGGCACATGAAATATAAATTTCAGGAATCTGGCACCCCGTGTGCCTTAGGAGCGGGGCAAAAACTGCCAAAAAGTTACAATTTTTCAAAAATCTTCCTCTCTACAATCGGAAATGTGTAAGGCAAACTAAATGCTTAGTGATGTAGACTAGGAAGGCTTCTACCCAACTTGTAAATTTGGTGATCCCCAGGGTAGGGTGGGGCAAAACTTTGTGAAGAGTGTTTATGAGTAAAAATTTGGAAAAGCATCTTATTTAAAGCTATTGATATTAGAATGAAACAGAATTGATATTCGAATGAGTATGGATCCTTTTATCATAATTTTAAAAGTTTCATTATTCAACGGGTAGGGGTTTTGGTGGGTCAGGGATTCAGGGCCAATATAACCATGTAGTAAAAATGTATTAAATCTTAAAAGGTCATTTTCTCTAGTCCCATACAAATGTATGTGTTTAAAAAAAACTATAGCATGATTATAATGTCCATGAAGTCCTCTACCCAAATTGTGAAATTCATGACCTCTTGGTCAGGGGTTCAGGCTCGATCTAGGGCTGGACCAATATTAGTTAGAATATTCTAACTGTGACTCTCTCTCGGATAAACACTCATCACATTAAGAAATGTCCTTCCCTATACTCCAATGTAGCAAATCGGATGGATCCACTCCGTTAATGTAATTATCACAGCTATTAGAATAAAATAGTGCTTATTAAAATTGAAGAGTTTGGGTAAGTTAATTTTATAATAGCTCAAAACCCATTTTCTATTTGTGTTATAAATCCTTAAATGAAGAAATCCCCAGATAGACATAATTGTGGTATTCTTTGCCAGGCTCGATATTTGATTAATAGTTAAACGCGATTACGAAATTTACGCCTTTTGCTCGGAAGATGTGGAGGAATGCAAGTTCAAATCCTGACTAATTATTTAAGACTCTTATTGAAGCGTATACTGAAATATCACTAAATGAAGCATGAATGGAGGTATTCAGGAATTCAGTATTGCAAGATTTTATAAAATTTCTATCTATCATTTATAGCCCATTGCCGACCCTATTTAAGTAGATTTCGTTTTAGCATAGAAGCGAGTATAGGGAAGAACGAATGAGCAATTCTGTCATCAGACCCGGCGGTCCGGAGTTGTTAACACTTCTGTCATCACTTTTAACCGCACTCACGACCCCTTTCTATCATGTAAGACTTCAATATTGAAGAGCAGTTAAAGACAAAAAAAAATCGTGTGTTTGCTAAGCTAGAAATGGTATACATGTCTGTCTACTGTGCCAGACGTGTATTTGAGATAAACTAATAGATGATTGCAATATGGAGTTAATGTCATGTCGCAGAAGCTCATCAAGAGTATGAAAATCCATGGCCCCAGGGCTCTGAGGAACTCCAGCTATAGGTGTGATACATTAACGGGAACAACTAGCCTCGTGCAGTTATAAATCTTGAAGAAAGCTATGCTTGCATCTGAGCTATCACGTGGATGGGCTATTTCGAGATAACACCCAAAAGGCTATGATTTTAAGCCACAAGCCCTTTACTAAAATTTGAATTTCATGCCCCTGTAGATGAGGAATATTAAATTTTATGATATTTATGCTTCAAACGTCCGTTTCTTCCAGGAATTATATTCTATCTTGAATATGATAACATGTGGACAAAAGTTTGCCATATTAAAGGCTTATAATGCAACATGAGACTTCTAATATGGTTTTGATACTGAGGTACCAGACCTATATTTCAGCATATGTAAACTTTGATCCCCTTCCGTTGCCACCTTATCCCTGGAGTCATTATTTGGACAAACTTAACATATTTCACGCAAGAAGCTTTCATGTAAATTTCAAGTTTCCAAACCAGTGGTTCTTGAAAAGAAAAAAAATGAAATGACCTCACCCTATTCTGAATTTCATGATTATCTCCCCTTTAAAGGAACATGACCCTTCATTTGAAATAAAATGAACCTTCACCAAATGATGATTTGTGCTAAGTTTGTGGTTGATTTACAGGGTGCTCTAGGAGAATATTTCCAGATATATCAACATGCAAAAAAAAAAAAATTATCCCCATTATGGCCCCGCCCATCGTAGGTGAACGGCAGTGCATCTCTAGTATTGATCATCTACCATCTCGATGTGGACCTCAAAACCCTGGTTTGCGACGATACATATGGCCCACAACTCTTGACATTCTTGATTACCTAAGTATAATCTGCACTCTTCTGGGTTCAGTGGTTTTGAGAAGTTTTATAAAGAATTTCCCTACATCTATATATTCGACTGTAAAACGTTGATTCCCTATGTGGCCCATTACAGGCACCTCTAGGCTCCTTGCATTTGAACACACACTTGAATCCCCCTCACCCAACGATAATTTTTCTAATTGGTTAAATTTGGCCAGTGGTTCTGGAGGAGAAAAAATGTGAAAAGTTGAAGACAACGACGACAACCAAGATTTTGACTCACGAAAAGTTCACTGAATCTTTGGCCAGTGTAACCAGTAAAAAATTAATAAAGGAGGGGATCACGCAACGCGCAAGCTCTGATCAAAATTAGTATTTCAAAGTATCACGCCGGAAATCGTTTATTCGAATCGATGTATTTACATTTTGTAACTACAATGTGAGCTACGAACGTGAAACGCATCCATAAGTCTCCTATATTTTAAGGATGGGGACATACTACATGTAACTTCGCTTTCACTGCCCCTCCCCCAAACCTGTGTACTACGCGATTACCTCTACTTAATGTTTTTCTGTAAAATTTCTTGGGGTTACCCGAAATCTTCTTCAACGCAAGTCTACGGTAAAAAAAGATTCGCTCATGTTATCTAGTATTACAGCCTGGAAATACAGGTATTTATACTGCTGAATACTGACGTCCCAAGCGGTCGGTATGTACATGGGGTCACTTTCTTCGTTACACCGGCCAAAGCCGAAAACAGGGCCTAATGTTGCAGCCTCTTCCACCCACATATGGTGATGATGTTCATAATGATATATTTCAGCAAAGATTCTCAGAGATTTCACGATTTATTCAACCCACATGTGTTGTAAGTTATTTCTCTTTAGTTGATATCATCAAGTTATGGTACAGATTCTAATTGTGTTTGATATGAGAATCTGCACAAAAGAATACTCATTATAAAGCTACAATTATGCTTAACTCATTCTGATTAGAGTTTATCTTTGTTGTACCTAAAGCATAAGTTTGGGTTCTTTATTGTTTATGTACAACGTTGCAATACGAAATCCATGGTATTTTGCGGTAAGTTTATGGTTAGATTTTACCTTGGTTGAATCATTTTCTATCGTAGGACCAATGCTTTAGAATGAGGTAACGTGTATCGTGTATGACCCAAATATATGTCTGGGTTCGTTGGATACGTAATTTCGTGGTGGCTTCTCGGTAGCCTCTTTGATCTCCTTGCTTAATATACTTTATTAAGCACAGATCGTCTATTTGGCCCCACTAAGATTAAATAACCTCAATTGTTTGTGGGACGTTGAATATGTCGTGCGTAAGGCGACCGCACGGAAACCACGATACATGTCCCCACATGTATCAAATTTAACAACTATGTTATTCGACTACAATTGATATCTTTTAGTATGAGATAAAATGTCGTCATTCTTGAAACTCAGTATTTCAGGTAAAGATTATAAAAGTATCAAAATTAGATGCCCTTAATTATCATGATAATTCAAAGTTTGCTAAATACCTCTGGCGTTGTTTTTGATTGAATGATTGGTTGTAACGAGACTGGTTGGATATTCACATCCTTAATGTAGCACCTTTCAACAATCAGCACTAAACTCCTCTGTAGGATTACCACTCGACTGACTGCAGAAAAGGCAGGGAAAACGGGGCGAGAGAATAAATGTTAAAATATTTAAATTCTTGCTTACGTATTTCATGAAATACTACTGGGACAAAAGATGTTCACTTAGATAGAGTTTAATAATTACTATGAGATGTGATTACACTTTGCCTATTTCATGTACTGGGCAAGGACCTGTATTTACCTTATTTTCATTGAGATACTTGACTGAATTGGCGTCTTTGTCCTATCATTTCGTAATGATCTAGCAACAGGCACTTGCTTGCCTTTTTTCTTAATTCTGCATAGCAAATCTCTAGATCAATATGGCATGAATGGCAGTTACGATGAATTAAATAAATGTTCGTAACATAATAATTATACTACAAAATTATTTAATGTTTGACGTTTGTCTTCTCGGAATGGTCACATCGACAATTTTGGTTGTCAACTGTGAATTGATTGTGATGTTGCGTATTACTAAGCGTTTCATCCTCCTCAGTTGGAAGTCATTTCACTCATATGGAGACATCACCATTGCCGAGCGATGCAAGGACTTCCCAAAGTGTTAGCCTTGTAGCCCCTCTCGAGCAGGGGGGGCTTGGGACCTGGTATCTCAGATTCATGCCGAGCAACAGTTGCATGTTGCTAGGCCGCGGGCCATCGTGCTTTACCGTTCATCCGAATATGACCGCCTACTAATTGAAGTCGTCCTCTACGACATGTGCGACAAGGATGTGCTGGACTCTTAATTCTATCTATCTCCCGACGGTGGCAACTGTGTATTAGATGAATTACATTATCTTTATGACAATATTTATAAAAATAAAAAAAAACTGAATCGGCCCCTTTCAACAATAACAACCAACTAACCAATTATTACATGTACAAATGCTGTCGTGTACGTGGAATTACAAGTCAAGGTTTAAAACGATTTGAAATCTGAACCAACCTTGACAAAGGTCTCTATATAAATACAAATCATATCCAATGAATCGAGAAGACCCATCTTGGTAACGGAATATTCTTCATTCAACACTAGAATGGGACATGATATTACCAATCGTGTATCATGTCTATAGAAAATTAATGTTGACGCAGCGATTTTCTCCAGCGCAGCATTTTCCAAGGCTATAATAGCATGTGTCCGGATATACCCTGTAATAGTATTATGATGTGGGAATTATCAGGCCGTTAAGGCTTCACACGCGGATATAAGATAGGGATATCAATAGTGTCGAAACAAAATCTTTAATAAAAAAAAAATACGCATTATCTTGTCAAACTGATCAGTTGGGCTAAAGACAGTGCCTTCTCTTTCCTTCTTCTAACTTACAATCATATAGTCTAGATGTTAAATTAGCCTTCAGATTATTTATAAAGGTCCTTCACAACGCATTAACATGACTATAACTCATTGGTAATTCTTATTGATCGCGCGCGAGGATCATCAATTTCAAAATCCACGAGTATGCCCAAGTACAGCTGGAGTCGAGTTGCAACACGTTGTGCATCTTCAGATTAATGGCTTAATACGTGTTGGATATATCCTTATGAATGAGTCTTGAATAGTGACCATGTCTTTCTCATAATCGCCCCTAATAATGCTGTTTCTTTGCGTGTATTTCTTAGTTTTGCTGCGTTTGGATGTTTCTCATTAAAAACACCAGATAAGGTTAAAACATTCTAAATTCAATCGTAATAATCAATAATTGTATGTTTGTCGATTGTATTAATCGTGGGGTTAATAATACATATATTATATCGCTCGTCTCTGAAAATGATCTCTATTGCAACAATAGAAGATAGATAGACACGAGGGTTGGCTTTGTATTTTTATTATTGATTGAGTACTTATTGTTATATGAGGTGTCTGTGACGATTTCGTTGCACATAAGCACTACGTAACAGGTTTGTAGCATTTAAATATGATAAGTTCAGCTATATAACTGCGCATTACATGCGTGTAAAGCTATCAGACTTAATGTAACCGACCAGCAAGAGCACGGAACTAGTAGAACCCTTAAATTTTTTTCAGAGCAGGAAGCCGTTTTATTCAACCATTGTAAGATACTCTTTCGTCCAAAATATGCACAAGTATTAAAGCCTGCAGTTCCTACGGGAAGTGAGACGGATTAATAAATGATACTATCTAAATCTAAATCTCACTTTTCACTTCAACTAGCATCTTCGCTAGCAGGGTTACGATCATCCACTCCGTTTCTCTACACTATGTTGCTTGCTAGTTAAAATATTGCAATTTACTTCATATGAACTAACTACCGCGAAGACGTCGCGGTGAAGCTCAGTGAATATTAGACGTATCAAATCAAGCAATCTCCGTAGGAGGTTGTCGAATGTCGGGCCTTGTTGACGTGTATGAGCAGATGTTAAGTAAAATATTGAAAGGGTAATAGGAATTGTCTTCTCCATTACTGCATGTGATAAGTCGAGAAAATGTAACAGCTCGGCCTTTTTAACTTTCAAGATCACGGTTTTGTTATAATACCTCTCTCGAATAACCGCTACTGCTACATTGGCCTGTAAGCACTAAGATAGTTCTAGATTCTGTTAACTTCACCTAACACAGTGACTCTGTACGATTCCTGTCAAAATTAGACATCTAGGACATAAAAAAATTAAAACAACCAAAAAAACCAGACCTAATCCCATGAATGCAGTTTTTAATTATATATGATATGATAAACGTAAGTTCGTACACTAGCGGAAAAATTACTTAGAACGTTTTTATTTTCATGTTTGTACTGTTATTTCGTCTGTTAGTGTGAGTTCTAAACTGAATGTACCAGGACACAGTTTTCATTTATTTCATGAAGCTGCTATTGAGTATTATATCTTGAGTAAATCTGAGCCATTTTTCATACGTTCTTCAACTGAAGCGCAGAAAGCTGGTCTAAATTAAGTAATTAGTCTTTAACCTCAGTCTATATCGTCTGCATCAAAAACATACTGATTTCCAACAATAATCTATCAAGTGTAAGAAAATACCATGTTACACAAAATACTGTTACGATTATTCGTTGAGGCTAAGTAGAGGATGTCAATTTTTTTTTTATCCTAAGAGCTTTTGATAACTTGCACAATGAGTGTGAGAGACAGTACTTTCTCGATTCGATTTTCGATACCTTAATTTTCGATCTCCGCTAGCTACTACCAATTTTTCTTATCATGCCAAGATTATCACTTTTCTCGTATAGCCGTAGATAATGACGCGATACCCAGGATATACACTGGGTGAAATTTTCAATCCTATGAGTAATACTATTTTATGCAGCAATTGTATTCTGTACTGTTTCGATTGTGGACATTTTTATAATTTTATTGCTTAGCCAATCAAGAAGCCCTGCATTTTTAGAAACACAACGGTTTTTGCTCGGATATAATTTTTAGAATCTCGCGTCGAGCAAATCAAGAATGGTAGTAAATGAAAATACCTATGAGTTAATTCGAATCAGGCCACTACATCTCGATTACGCTACTGCATTCGCGATATGCCTAATCATATGCATGCCGATTTCACTCTTTTTCGCATTGTTGAGAGGCGTTTCTATTCCCTCAGTTTTGTATGGCGACAGATCGAAGAATCTCTTCCAGGCTTCGCTATGTACGAAATCCGTTGATTTCATGTGTTTTGTTTTTTTTTAAAATGGATCGTGTTAAGATCAAACTTGTGTCAGAAGGGCGAAGTCAGTTCTTTGTTCCTCGCTGTATTTAAACATTCTCTTTGAAAAATTGGTAACACCCAACGCGTAAGTATATATGGTTTTACTTTGGGGGATCTGGATTAGAACAACAAGTTAAATTCACTTTCTCATATCTTTCGGTTAATTACCTGAACCATAATGGTAATACTGTAAATCCAGTAAGTTCTCAATGAAGATCATTCTACATTAATATTAATTGATTGAATTCATTTTTTTAAATTATATCGTCACTCGTCATGCACCCATCAATTTCCAGACATAAGTGACATCACTGTTTGACACGAGTTTATCTGATCAAAAACGTGTCGGGCGTGGCGGAAGAATATCTCTATGTTCTCATATTAAACTACTTCAGAAATGTGAGAAACTAATTAAGAATAATGAATATCAGTTAAATAAAAATATATAAGATTTCATTCCTCTTTTTCTTTAGAAGTTTCGATACTAACTTCTATGGAATCTTAGCTTCCTCGACAATCAAGTTTCTACTCCGTACAAGCGAGTACATATCGTTATATAATCTCC
>CAJDSM010017483.1:1528-13574 GCA_903981925.1 Ostrea lurida | reverse complement strand
GACATGTCCTGGACCCACTGGAGGCCTCCAGACCCAATGAAAATCCTAAAACCTTAGCTTTCAGCCTCTGGGGGCTTTGCCCCTTGGACCCCCTAACAAGGTCCGTCCTGGACCCGCTGGGGACCTCCATACCCTATGAAAATGCTTAAAATCTGTCAGCTTCCGGGGGCTTCGCTCCTGGACCCCCGACCAGCACTAACCCTAAACTAGCTAGGGGCTTAGTGGACCCCAAGACCGCTTCCCTTTGTCTTGTGCACCCCCCCCCCTTGATTAAAAATTCAGTAACCATGTTATCATTCAGACTGTTGCAAAGAGGATTACTAATATGTATCGCAATCATCAAACTCACACATCGGCAGAACAGTTACATATATATAATATGGAGTAGTAACAAATTGTGGGACAATCACAGGCCTTGGAGATATAAATGTAACACAGGTGCTTGATATTTAAAGTACATGTATGTATAATGAAAGAAAATATTTTACTATTTGCTGTTTATATAAAGACAATAAATGACACTGTTAAGTCTCGGTGAAGTTTGGCAGACATTTTACACCTACCATGGCTTCTGCCCAGGTTGCTTTGGTGGAGTGAAAAAAATTGTAGCAGGAATCATCGTGCTGAAGAAATCCGTTCGGACATCCCGCATTTACTGCAACAAATATGTCAAATGCTAAGTTTCAATCGATATTTTTATTTCAATGAGATTTTTTGGTTTTTGTTTCTAACACTCATCTGAATTCACAGAATTCAAAAATTGTTTGATCGCGACAACCTCATCTTGTCAATATGATAACTTATCCTTATGCTGCTCTCCTGAAAAATTGAGATGTACATGTACAGTATCCTTTAGTCACACCAGCATTTGCGATTTGAATTTTTTTTTTTCACGCTGAATACATATTCTGTGAAATCAGAGCACAAGTTTTGATTTTATAACAGTGATGGAAACGTGTTACGAATTGTACTGTATGCGAACTCCATTGTTTACAACAAGTCAGGTATATTGGCGATCAAAGACATTACACTGTACAAATAATCTATTTACATTTATATACACAAAATCAAATTAAACAAAGTTTTCTTTAATCAATTTTTAGATAGGAAATTAAATGTTGGAAAGGTGGCCTAGCTTGCTTATCTGTTACGCACAAATTTCGATATGAACGTTAAACTTTAAACTAACTTCATGAAGTTCTGTTAGTCATATGTATGCTGAATAAACTAAGTAAAAAATGAATAATTAAACCAATTTATAGGGCCGTAACCAGCCGCAATTTCCATGGGGGGGGGGCGGCGGACCTCGCACGAGACTAAGGTTAATGGTATTTTAAACGGCTGCTTAGTCAGCGCGCCCACAGCCTGGTCCAGGATAACCGTGATAGGGGGCTCCCAGGGAACTGAGAAGATTATAGCACGCTTTTCACTTGCGTCTGGGGGTGTTTTTAGACAAGGCCGCTGAGAATCGAGATGGGACCTGGTAGGGGTTTCCCAGGGGGAGTAGCCCCCGCAGCCCCAGAAGCTTGAGAGGTTTTAGCAATTTCAGTTCTCAAAATGGGGGGCCGCGCGCGCGCTCGCACCGGGCCAACCCAATTGGCAACCCCCCCCCAACCCACCCTGGCTTACGGCCTTGTTAGTGATAATAAAAACAACAACAAATTGCAACCCCCAATGGGAGGGAGGGACTCAGCAAACTCAAAAACTAACACGAATTCATCAAATGATTCTGAACATTCTAAATTGAATCGAAATCGTGTTCAAAGTCCATCTGATGTTTCAGTGTGGTATTGTACTGCTCTCAAACACCTGCACGCCAAGTACAAACTGACAAACAAAAGGTAATTACTGATAAATATAATTACATAAATTCTAAATATTTTTGCCTTTGATATCTTTACAAATAGCTAAATCTGTTTAATTATGTCTCTCCTCACTTTAGTGGAGAGACATATTGTTTTTGGCCTGTCTGTCCGTCACAAAGTTTGTCAGCGCAACTCCTCTGAAACTACTAATCCGATTTTTAAGAAATTTTATATGTAGCAAGAAATTATATTACCAGGAAATTTTGATCCTCTCATTTTTGTGGGAGTTATGCCCGTTTGAACTTAGAAATTTGCCTGAAATCCTTTTGAATAACCTTGTCAGCGCAACTCCTCTGAAATTGATCCGAATTTTAAGAAACTTGATATGTAGCAAGGACATCATATGTAGTTATGCATATTACCAGGAAATTCTGATCCTCTAATTTTTGTGGAAATTATGTTCGTTTGAACTTAGAAATTTTCCAAAAATACCCAACACAACTCCTTTGAAACTACTCATTGACAGCACGGGGGGAGACACATGTCTTTGCCCCAAAAAAACAAATTTTAATTTCGTTATAACGCACCCCGTGTGGATCCGGGTTAGAATAGGTCCTCAGTATACTTTGCTTGTTGTAAAAAGGCACTAAAATCATCCCGCAAAAAAAAAAAAAAAAAAAAAAAAATACCGTGGCGATGTCACGATAAAGATCCTGCTCAAAGGTTATAAGCGCTGAGCACAGACCTGAATTTGCAGACCTACACCGGCAATGGTGCATGGCGTTTCCATACGAGTGAAATATTCTCAAGAGGGACGTAAAACAATATACAACCAACCAACTTAATCAATGCGATCTAAAATTGTAAACATTACACGGTCTACTTGATGTATATACATGTACACGTAGTACGTTTATCTTAATGACTGGAAATTTCGACATAAATGAATATAAGAATGTATTTCCGATTTGAAAACCATGAGAGTAGAAACTGCAAAATTTAAGCTGGCATATTAAACCGCTTCAAAAGTAGCGGTAGCTCCGTGGGAGGGCGTTCGATTTTAAAATAAGCGGGAGGTCGTGAGTTCGATCGAGCTCCTCTTGTGCCATGGCCGCGTCAAGCTTTAGACGTAAGCTACTTCGCCGAACGCTCTGTATTTTGAAGTGAGAATCACGGNGCTTGTGCCATGGCCGCGTCAAGCCTAGTAGACGTAAGCTACTTCGCCTAACGCTCTGTATTTTGAAGTGAGAATCACGGGTCTTTCGGATATGAACTTAAAACTGAAGGTCGCGACAAGTGTTGACAAGTGACGAAACCGGGCCTCATTGCTACGGTCGTAAGCGGCAAATGCGGTATTTCACTTACAATTGGTAACGTCCAAATATGGGTGAAAACCTCTCGACAGGACGAACAACAAACAACCAAACGATTAACCCGCTTCATAGAGTATGCTTGCATGAATCATCGCAGTTCATACCCCCATGCACATGTGTATTTGTCTGTGCATGCCGATTGCGATTTTGAGATTGTCAGTCGCGACGTATAAAATTATGGGCGGTCGTCATATAAATAAAATGACGTCCGCTAAATAAAATCAAAATGCGGCCGCTAGATAAATTAAGTAATTGACAAGGCGGCCGTCAGATAATATGTGGCGGCCGTCAGATGATATGTGGCGGCCGCCAGATAAACGAAGTGGCGGACGTCCGTTAAATGAGAATTAATTATATAACTCAGTACCTACTGGCTTCCGTAGTACGACATTCGGTATACTGTATACTGGTACTGTAATTGCTATTAATTTCAGTACAGATTTTCAAGTTTATCGTGATTGAGTTGAGCCAGTGCCTCACCGAATTCCACGCTTAGCAAAATACGTCATAGTATTTTAAAAGCTTCAACCAGGTACACAAGGAGAGACTAGAAGAAACCAGTATCCTCGCACCCTTCCCAGTTGACTATTTAAATAACTACGTAAATTACGTTTCAACCACTGAGACGCAATCTGTCGACCGTGAAAATTAGTGAGTCAGTGGTTCAGTGCGATCACGGTCATTCTGGATCAATTAAGAAATCTTACCAGCCACAATGGTAAGCAAAAGTACCACACAATTTGTCCAGCATGCACTCATTGTAAAAACTGTTTAGTGCCAGAAATCAACATTTGCACGATATGTAAGTTGTAAGGATCGGCTAGACATATATAGATAAGAAAGTCCTGAAAAATAACGGTGCCCCTATAACAATGAAAGGAATTGCTGTGTTCACCTGTGCAGTGATTCTATTCAATGCAGGTATAGTAATATGCTACTGAAACTGTTGGTATATATTTAGTGAGGAGGGACTACCACTCGACCACTGCGTTGACATCTGAGTCGGATCAGGTCCTGTTGTTTGCTGACCGTGGAGCTCTAAATACCGCATTTTAGATTTCGTATTAAACATTCACAAGATCTGATTAATATCCATTCAATAGTAATTTACTAATCAGTTCGTCCCGTGTTTCTTTGCAGATTAAATTTGTATGAGTGCTTAAGTCAATGAGTCCTATGTCAGAATCCATCCAATTATTTTTTTCTCTGCCACTCTCTTATAGGATCAGTTTACAGCCAGACCTGTCCAAATGCTTCATGAAACACGGAGAAGCTTGCTACCTGTATTCCATTCTCCGGGTTTCCTGGATTCAAGCTATGGTATCCAAATAAATACAAACATTACACAAACGACAGATTCAAGCTATGGTATCCAAATAAATACAAACATTACAACAAACCGACAGATTCAAGCTTATGGTATCCAAATAAATACAAACATTACAACAAACCGACAGATTCAAGCTATGGTATCCAAATAAATACAAACATTACAACAAACCGACAGTGTCTAAATAGAGGTCAATGAATTATTCTTATAGAGGATCTGAAGAGGAGCAATTGTGGATAGAGTCTTATCTCAAAAGCACCTGGACGACATGCAAGTAACCTTGTGCTATACATAAATATATACATGTATTTCAACAGACTCTGAGACATATATCAGTAATTATTATATATCATATTAAATGTAATTATGAATGTATTCAGCAAATTTTGTTTACCAGTACTTTTAACACACGTACACTTTGTCTACCTTTGAACAGGTTAATTGTGACCGTCTTTCTATACCAAACAATCGTTATCTATATTTAGAGGAGTGTATTGTATTGCCATAGCGTAAATACTAGCCACATTTACCAAAAAAGTGTCGTGAAAATATATACCACGGGATTTGAGTCGCCAAAAAAAACCCACTTTTTTGAAGTGTTGAAAAAGCTAAAATTCTACCCCCCCCCTAGGAGAGCTACAGTTATGTTGCTACATCCCACCCATTTAATCATGCGCTTTCCCCCTTTACACAGACAATCAGACAGATGGGATTTGGCTCGGTGGGGCAGATCTTTTGGTGGAAAATGAATGGGAGTGGGTTGCACAGCAGCAACCCTTCACCTACACCCGATGGGCGCCGGGGGAACCCAGCCACTACCCGAGGGTGGGAGCAGATGAGAACTGTCTGGACCTGCTTCCACACAAATCATTCATGTGGAACGACGAAAGCTGTGCCTGGAAGATGAATTTTCTATGTAAAGCAAGGTATTTTTGCATTCAATTTTTGGTTTGGATAAATAATATTCAATACGTTGGTCCCAAATAAAAATACAGGAACATTTTCTACGTTGGAGTACAAATTCACTCCACCTTGCTAGTTAGTGTGCAACAAGAAGGTGAATTTAAACTGTATATACATTTCTAAAATAAAGTTGGTATATTTAACTGATTGTGATTGATTCTTTATGAATTACTTAGTAAATTTGGTTCTAAAATTAGCAATTCATTGTAATCCTATCAACATCTGATATATCTAATTTGAGTACTAAATCAGTCCTTGCTTCTTTTGTAGCTTGATTGGAGACCCATTGTCAGTAATAGGAAAGAGAGAAACTGATTAGCATCGTAAACACAGAAAGAATGAAATAAAAAGTACCTTTGATAAGAGACAATATTTATGTAAATGCAAAGATAACGAACCAATCTCGTAAAGTCTCAAATAGAATACAAAAACAAGAGTTGGACAAACACGGTCCTCTGGACACACCAGAGGGGGGATCAGGTGCCTTGGAGGAGTAAGCATCCCCTGTTGACCGTGAGTCCATTGTCTTCATCAGATAAACGGAGTAATCCGCACGGTAGACAAATCAGTGTATAAAAACGGCTTAACAATTGCTATGAAACAAATCAGAGAGCATTTGACACAATGGCAGGCCATACTGACAAAACTGAAACTAAATCGTTATAACGACCATAGAATTGGCGAAATACTGCCTTAAAACGTGACTGTTGAAACCTTTGCAACAACTTGTTTGTAAGTAGCCTGCCTCGATTCAAAAACTGATCATACGCAGAACAACCTCTTGTGTATCGAATTAGTTGAGAGACATGTACACCATAAAAAGTTGGAATGATGGAATATTTCTACGTTGATGATGTAGAAGCTGAAATAATACCGTTTGTCATAAAGTTGAGTTGCTGGTCAGCCGTTAATGTTTATGTTCAATTAAATATCCAAGTACGAAGCAGACATCGAAGACGGTGGTGTCTTTTATATCTAGTTCGCTGGAATATTGAATGAAAATCATTATTTTAAATAGATAATTGTCGTCAATAGATCAATAGATCGAAATGTCGAATTAAAGGTCATCGCTAAATATTTTTTCTTTTCATGTTGAAACTTTTGAATGAATTTATGCCTCCTGAATAAGAATATTAAAAAAAACCAGGTAAGCTAACAAAGGAAAACAGTTCGTGTATTCATTTCTATAATCAAATCAAACCATTACATCGAAACGTCCTTGTTCTATCACGATTTTTAAAATTTGAACCAAGTCCGATCGAATTTACACAAAAAAGTCATAGAGAGCATTGTAATCAGACAAATACACTCCCTTGATGTAAAATGGTTTACATGTTAAATTATTTTATAAAGGAAAGTAAATTTTTAATGAGATGTCCATATAATTGCCAGTAATATGATTATTTCAGTTATTTCTATCAATTTCGATCGGGATCGGTACCTTTTTCTCTCGCTGTGAATAAATCTTATCTGAAATTAAAGCATTTCATTTCAATTTTGTTTTAAAATATAGAAAAATTTACTGAAATAAAGCATTTTCATTCAATTTTGTTTAAAATATACTTGTCTCACATGTTTTTCTTTTGATTAACCTGTTTTTTTTGTAAGATTTCATCCATAGATTAAAAAATATCAACAAATAGCGTTTTCAATATTCGTAAATATTTTTTCTCTAAAAAATCAAACAGCTTTTTAAGGGATGTTTTATAGATATTCATATCATGCACCAATATCACAGCGAAATTTGGATACTAGAACTCATATTTGCAAAGAAAACAACTTTTCTTATTCCGGGGAAAATCAAAAAAATCATATAAAATAATTGAGAGTGTATTACTTTTTCGAAGTGAACCATGCTTTCTGAAATTTAAATGAATCAGAAATAAATTTTGATGCAATGAGACCTCCTTAAAATATCCAGTTCGGCCTCTGAGATCGTACAACAATTCGTTGGGGGTCACAGCGCTCTCATGATTCTCCGATGACCCTGCTGTTAAGCTAATATCATGATTTTAAAAGATTTTTTGCAATCTTATTCCAAGAAAATAGTATAATCCTAAATGGCACAAAAACCAAACCTGAATTCACGCTACAGACATCACATATCAATACATAATAGTTAGATCGAGTCACAAGTCATAATGAAAGGTCTTGGAATTATGCACATAACATGAAACTTTACCTTAAAATATTCAGAGATATTTGAAAGTTAGGTTTTCTTAATTAACAGAAGCCAAACTCAAAGCCACAAACCTTTGCTATGCCAAAAAGAAGGTTTGCCACATAAATTGAGAGCCTTAAACTCGTCATTCAAATATTAGGATCAATATGCAAGTTTCAGACTCACAGACAAACATAATCCCCTTTAGTTACTTCAGAAATCGTTTGCATCTAGAATTAATTTGCTTTGATTCCCTGTATATTCCCATATCACACTTTATCTCCTATATATCTGCACCCTACATATGTACATATACCTCGGGCCAGGTTTGAACACATTTCAATCTGTACTACTTTGGATGCTTGTATCCATATCTCTGCTCTTTACTGATAAAAAATCTTATGTAATACTTAAATTCTTTAACCCGCATTATTAAGGTCACTTCCTACTCCCTGGGGTCATTGTTGCAAGAAACATGAATCTACACAATGTCAGAAAGCTTTCATGTAAATTTCAAGGAACAATAATTCTTCAGTGAGATTTTAAAATGATCATATCCTGTTGTAGCAAGTTCTTGATTACTAGAGAAGTATCTTCCTTTTGGAGGGACCTTGACCTGTCATCTGAAGAAAATTGAATCCCCTTTAAGTTCTAATGATTATTTGTGCCAAGTTTAACTGAAATTGACCCAGTCGTTCTGAATATGAAAATGTGAAAAGTTAACAACAAAGACAACAGACTCCGTGCAAATTTTGATCAGGAAAACATACTTGATCAGTTGGCTCAGATGAGCTAAAAAGTGTTGCATGTTGGTGCTCAAGTAACATACACGTGTACAAAGTATATGTTCCGAAAAATAGCAATAATGTCTACGCGTGTGTGTGTGTGTGTGTTTGTGTGTGATCGGTGTCAATTGAGGACAAATTTATGCGTCTTTACACACCTTCCATCCAACCGATTGGAAAATTGGAAACGTATTTTGGACTTTGCTGTTGCATACAAGTCTCTAGTTGATTAACCTCCAACCCAGTTCCCGTTTGACATATACGTGTGTGTACTTCTCTCTTATCATTGAAAATTTACCCGAGATGGTCCCTGTCGACTTTTGAGAGTCTTTGAGAGGCAAAGATAACGAACAGTGATCAATATCGTAAGTCCCAAAGATAATATAAAAGAAGAGTTGGGCCAAGACGGACCCCTGGTCACATCAGAGGTGGAACCAGGTGCATAGGAGGAATAAGCATCCCCTGTGGACTGGTCACATATGATTGGTCAGATTGATATTCATTACGCCATTTGCACAAGGCGGGTATCTAATGTTAAGGAAAGATAATAAATCTACTCCAATTAATACATATACGTATTCCAGAACACATAGATGATACTCAAGGATTTTATCAGGGAGTGTTTGTTGCAGTTTGATTACATAGTGTCCTTGTGACTTTCGAAAGNTTATCGGGGAGTGTTTGTTGCAGTTTGTTTACATAGTGTCCTTGTGACTTTCGAAAAAGACTTTTTCCGAAATGCCAGATGACCCTATATCTCAGCCATGATTGGTTTGATGAGGATGTTGATGTGTCACATGCTATGGAATTTTTGTGTAAATAACTTACAAAAATAAAGGGTAATTCGTCAGTAATTAAAGCTCATAAAACAAGGTCACTTGGAAACTAGCTAGCTATTAAAATGGTACAGGGTTTTCTTGAGATATACATGAGATAAGTGTCAGATGTAAAGTAAAAAAAAAGCAAGACCAATTAATGGAGGATTGCATAGTCTTTAATTTGAGAATTCATAATTGTTACTGAAGGAGAGTTGGAATGGTTTATCCCACAATCACTGAATCACCAGAAGAACTGTAACGAGAAAATTACTTGACATAGTGCCTGATCATGAAAACTGGTGCATGATTGATCTGGAAAATCATATTTGATATATACACATACATGTACTTATATCGGAAACTAATCAGAGCAGTGTATGCATAATCTTTTCATTCAGCAACTTGTCTCCATCACAAAATATACCTTGTTTCACACAGGAAGTTGTTCATGACCTCACAACTATCATCATCCCAGCTGTAGTTCTCGTGCTGTAGTAGTGCCAGACAGTCCTCTCCGCTGCCGTGAGAGTCAGGCTTACCGGGGTACCACTTCTGGTAGTCCTCCGTCGATAAGCGTCCACACCACTCTCCCTCCACGAGGCGTCCGTCCCGTCAATCCAACATCCATCAGGCAGCCTACAGGCGTGACAGAAGAGTCTTCATAATTTTGCATACAGTAATATTGCAATCCATCAAATACTTTCCCAATAAAGACACAGTCACAGTAAATTTCGGGGATGAATTTTTTTTTTCAATACATGGACGTAAAGCAAAGCTTTTAGGTCACAGTACACTTGCAAGGGATCACAACCACTTATAAAGGTTCTGCTCCCTATCAAAGTAATTCTATTTTATTTAATGGTTTAATTATTGTAATTTATCTCATATAATAATAAGTATGTCACACAGACTGGAATACTCCAAGCACTCACTATCTGGCATTGATTTCATTTAAGTTAATTAATTATAGACTTTCCTTACCTCGGTGATATTCTCGGGTTAAAAGTCCCTCGATGAAATTCTGCTCCCTTGCTGATTCGATGACGGCGAGATGTGACTTGAAAACCTGGCAGTACATCTAAAAACAGGACGCAAGAAGTTCATTGGCTCACATCACTAAACTGAGCAGGGACATTTGCCCTGCTTAAAAATTCATCTACACCCATCCTTATGCAGCCCAACACCGATCTCAGAATCTGAAGTTTACACTACACGAATAGGCTCGCACAATAATCTCACAGAGTGCATCCTTGTTCTTTTTTTTAAATATCCGCACATATACATGNGCACAATAATCTCACAGATTGCATCCTTGTTCTTTTTTTTTTTAAATCTCCGCACATATACATGTACCACCCTATATTGTAAAATTGTAAATCCCTCTTCTTGCCCTATTCGGTTCCTTGCGGTCATGGTGTGAATAAACTTTAATGAATTTGCTCTCCACATGACTGTTTGCATTTTGAATCGAAATTGTTTGGTTCTTAAGAAAATTTTCAAATATTTTTTTTCTATGATTTCCTATACATGTTGAAACTAAAATCAACATATAAATCATATACGGTACCAATATTGATGCACCAGATGCGTATTTCGACAAATTATGTCTCTTCAGTGATTCTCAAACCGAAATGTTGGAAATCCAAAACATGAAAGTAAAACTTTATAAAAGTGAACAATGTAGTGCCAAAGACTGGAGCCAAACAATTCGAAGGATCGGAGATATGCCTGAGGGAGATAATCCTTAATTTTGATATGAATTTCTAATTTTACCACTGCAATTAAATACATACCCGTATTTCAAGCTAGTAACATAGTACATAGCAACTGGGCTGTAGAGACCCACGGAGACTAACAGTCCACCAGCAGAGGCCTCGAACCAGGGGTCATAATATAAATCATATACGGTACCAATTTTGATGCACCAGATGCGCATAACATTCTCGTTATAGTCCCGGGTAAAATGGTTTGATAGATCTCGATTATACTCTAAATGACAATGCCTGCATCTCACATTGGTATGACATATGTACTCCCGTTACGTGATCAAGTTAAAGGATTCACGGCGGATGTAACCGGTCGACAGGGGATGCTTACACTCCCTAAGCACCTCATCCCACCTAAAGTACATCCAGGGATTATGTGTCATGAGGAATGTGTAATAGTGAAGTACACAGATTTCCATATTACTGCTTCGCCAATGTAATTGCTCTAATTGGTCTGATAATTAGTTTTAAATTATCTTGATTTCATAGGTTTTAAGGATACATTCCTTATTTATACACTGAATAAATGAAAACTGTTAATAGTTGGCGGTACTCTCATACCTACCATGGCTTCTGCCCAGGTTGCTTTGGTGGAGTGGAAAAAAATGTAGCAAGAATCATCGTGCTGAAGAAATCCATTTGGACATCCCGCATTTACTGCAACAATTCAAATAGAATTTGCATTTCAAACTATTTGAAACTTTCGAAGGTAATTAGAGTCAGCATGATACCTATTGCGCGATCTTTATCAACTTTTCTTTGCAAATCATGGAAAAATGAACCTGAACATTATAAACTTCTCCAAAACTACTGGGCCAATTTTCAGTCAGTTTGTTTTCCTTTCCTTTGATTTTTTCCTAGTCAAGTTTGATTAATCTCGATTCCATTTTAATCTTTTGAAATTGATTAATACATGTACGTAAACTTCATGTCTCAGCATATCTCAACAAATTTTACACCAAACTAAACATGGTATTTTATAATTAATCGTGAAGAGTTGTTTCAAACTACATAATTAAAGTTGTTTGTCAAGGGGATACACACT
>CAJDSM010017479.1:10501-23366 GCA_903981925.1 Ostrea lurida | reverse complement strand
GATTCGAGTATTTTACATGAAAGTATAATGTATATCTTACTGTTCACTTCCTCCAGAGAGCATCCACAAAAGACAAAACAAGCTGGGGTAAATGTTTTTGTTAACTTGACAGATGGTTTTACCAAAAAATATATAATTTTAAGATTTTCATCAAAACATTTAATTTTATAAATACATGAATAAATAAAAAGAAAGAGGCAGGAGTATGGACAGCTGGAGAATCTAGGCTACCCTCTTTAGGGACCACAATTGCACGGTGAAAGTCCTGCCACGGGTTAAAAAGAACCTGGGTTGTGTTTGTCGTATCGAAGGGTGCGACCTACTTGTAAAGAGGGGACGAGACTCTCCCAGAGGAGTGTAGGTTCGGTCAAACCGCCGGGTTTCATTAACGCCGAAGTGGACAGTACAGTCTCAGGGTAGTAGAATCAGAATTTGGATGAATCAGAGGGGGACCTGGGTTTTGAATAGTATCAAGTTATCAGAATTTTGTTGCAATTTTTTCTCATTTCCGTCTGTTACAGGAGCATATACATCCTTAAGCTTAATAAGGACTCCTTTTTCCACGTTGAAAATCGCACTGTGTATTGTGATATTAAATTTCTGAGCAAGTTATCTTAAACCTGGAAGGCCGAAGAAATGCAATATTGGACAGATCCAAGGATTCTTGTAACCGGGTCGACTCGCGTTGCACTATCTAGTGCAAGGTGCTTATTCGGCCTTTGACGCTGTAGGTTTGCACACTCAGCTCAAGAATGTGCAAAGTTCGATTTGTACTTTCCGTCGTATGCACCGAGAACCATTGTTCTCGTTGTCTCTCTATCATGCACGAGTGAATCTATAATATTAGAGGAACCTAGATTCAGTAAATTTGTGAAAATTCTGGATATACGGTGCTTATCAAAATCTTGAAAAACGAAAGTGAATTCGCGATTGACGCAATTACAATATCTTCTAGTGACTAGAACCAGCGCAGATCGCTACCCCTACATTTACTAATGAGGAGCAATGATTAACTTCAGTCAGGATCAAAATCGTATTTTTCATTTAACAGTAAGAAAGTGCCGTATGAATGGATTGATTTTAAGATCGAGGATTCGTAATAATTCAGATTACATGTACCCTAGTATAAGACAATTTTTTTTTCTCTTCAATCATTAATCTTAAAAGGATTTGATTAACAAAGATGATCATAAGAAAAAGCTATAAGTACGAATCAAAATTCTAAATAAGATACCTCTTTATAACATAGGATCTTCTCTTTACATTCTTAATAGCTGACAATTAATTTGATCTCGTCTGAAGTGGATAACCGCTCTTTTTGCCTATTGTTTCGGCTGATGTATAAAGGGAAAGAATTTCTAACTGTGGTGAGGGGACGATACAACTAGGTTTTATGAAAATATTCTTAATTACCTAGAAATATTAGAAGGCACTATATATTAAGCACTACATGATTTATTACCAAAATGAGGCATTTGAAGATGAACTATTTGTACTTGCATGAATAATATAAGACAGTCCATACTTAAGCTATATGTATCTAAGATCAGTTTAAGTCCTAATGTCAATCTCATGGAAATAAACAAAAACTTTTCCGTTTAAATTGAATCGAACTACATAAATTTCGCGTCTTAGAGAAAGATATTCACCATTAACCAGGATAAAGAACAGCTCACAACGGCCGGTATTGTTAATAACAGTAACTCACTGGAAATACTACTTATCCAAACACCCGATAAAATCCGTACTGTTACGCGCGTCCACAAGCGTCAACAGACACTGCCGACATTGGGGTTCGATAGACCAGCAACGTAACGTCGCGCAGTCATCGACATTCTGGTCACATCCAGATTAATCCAATCCTTTGCCATGCCTAGGGGTCACAATTTCACAGTGTCTCCTCTTGTGCGTGTCACACATCCACGTATTGTCTAAGTGAACCATACGATCCAGAATATACCTTATACTCTCCGATCGCCCTACACCGCACGTGCCACATGGGCCCACCACGCCTGACCATCCTGTTGGCCGCCTTCCTTCAAATCATTCACCTTCTACCCCAAAGAGGCGTCAACCTCGCCCCCTCGAGTGCGTGCCGTGGCGCACGATCTCTCCCTTTAAGCCTTTTGCACCACCATCAAATACCCGCTAGCAAGCCCACCCCTTCCAAACCACTAAACCGTATCCCGGTGCACACCGAACGCCGGACACTCTTCTCATAAGTTCGCCCGTGTCGGGTCTTCCGACACCATATGCACGTCATCGAGCACCTAGTTGGGCTGGGCTCTTCACAGCATTTGGGCCGCGACCCGTGATAAGCATAATGACGCTTATTGGACGCACGGGAGAGGTTCTATAGCCAACGACTACGGTCCTTGAGAACAACCCTTTCAGGCTTTTATTTTCGTTTTCTTTGAATAACATTCTCTTCTGTGAATGGATACACTTTGTACTTTGTATTTGCTCGCCCTCACCTATGCCCACTTCCTGTGCGTTTCCGGGACGCCGTCCCCCAGTAAATTGACTCATTGGGGACTACTTGGTGGCCGCTGGGTGCCCTGTTGCCCTCTTTTTCATATCACGTGCAGGCTATGAATGCTAGAACTTTTCATCGTAACGTTCCTCATCCATATGAGCTGATTTGTCCCAACCACCATGGGGAGTGAGATAGGTGGGAACCCTAGAGACGAAAAATATCAGTGATTATGTGACCCTCCTCCATCGCTAATGTCCATGTGGCCGTTTGCATTCCGGTCCGTACGACCCCGTTTTAGGCCCCAATCTCGATTATATTCGATTGTGTGTCCGATAGACAGACGCCGTCCGCGACGTGGTCGTTTGTACAAGATGTGTCAGATTTTGTTTGCTCGGCGGCCTCCCAGGGGGCACCCTGTGTGGGTGCGGGTACTTAACGAGAGTGCACCCGGCGACGCGGCATGTGATGCTTATGTTGGAGCCACTACTCATTTACGCCCGTGCCGATTCTTCACCGAGCTTCGTAACACATCTTTTTGCTGGGGCGACCCGCCCCGTTGGTCTCGTCCCCCCGGTGATTTCCCTCAACCAGGCTCTTACCTTGCATTCTTCGCCCCCATACAGCTCACCACCTCCTACGCCGTTTTTACCCTGTGTACCTACCCTTTCCATCTCGAGGATACAAAGCGGTTCCCGCTTCCCCGGCATTATTGTTCGCATTGACACCCGACACTAAAGATATCCGCGATTACACCTGGCCAGTGACGGGCTATGGTTGGCACGCGTGCATTCACTATAGAGCTCATACTCATACGGGCTCGCCATGAACAGTTATCCCCCTATGATTTACGCCATTATTCAAATCCACCCACTTCGTTCACCATTCGATTCGTTGTCGCAACGCTGGCCCTTTCTTGTCTTCCGCTTGTTCCTCTGCTAATCCTGTCTGGCCCCCACCCCCTACGCCTCCCAGTTTTTGCGGCAGAATCATTGAAAGAAGCCCATAACGGTAAGGTACTTTGAAATTTCTGAAAGTACCTGTCTTCAGGACGCACTGACGCCCCTTGAGTCCATCGTTCTTATATGTATCTGCATGCTCACGACGCGGCCTTTCTGGAGGCACACTTAACCTGCTTGTAATTTCTAATGTTCCCATCACTCCATCACGCCAAGCTTCAATCTTGCTTGCTCTGTTGTCTACCTTATAATAATCCTCATTATATCGCATCTTGGAACGCCGTGGTGCCTTTTCTACCTACTCCTCACAGCACCACCGTCTCTACTCGGGCGTTATTTGAGTTCGGTTTCTACCAATACTAACGGATCAAATGCATTATTCTTGTTACAAAACGTCCCACTGACAAATTACACACTGCCATCCCACCTTAATACCCCTCACATATTCTTATTCCCACAGCCAGGAGATATAAGTTAAGGCTCTCGATTAAACTTCTCACAATCCGATGGACACAGAGTCAGAACTTTCATCGTCTTTTCTTGCGATACAATTAGAGCGGAAGTGTGAGCGTCTTTCTTCTCTACGACGTGGAGTAATGACCTTTGTTTTCTGTAACTACTTCACCCATTGCTCTGGCGCTAAAGAGAGGGTCCTAAGGGCTACTTCAAAGAGCTGTGGGTTATTATGGAGCGCGCGTTCATTCAGATTTGCCAAATGAAAAAAGGTTGATATATGCATTCAGTACTGTTCCGATTACGATTGGCGCTCTCCATTATCCTCTAACTTTCATTCCATCTTTTCCACTGGTGTACGTGAAACCGTCGAGGCGGTTGTAAGTCGCCTACCCGCCGGTAATCGGTTCAGTACTTACCTCTGAGGAGGCGCACAGCCCCCACGAATTTTCTTCTGTACCCGCCATTACAATTGCAGAGAGTAGCTTAATCTTGGTTAATCACCCTTCCACTCTATCCCAAGCCCGCGTTTCACCTTGCATTCTGATCCCATTTATTACACTTGTACCTGTCTCTCTTTCCTCCCTACGCGTTTCTCTCCTTTTTACCGTTTGCTGAGAAAAAAGGGTGGACAAGATGACCTAGTTTTAAGAAAGGGAATACTTTACCCTGGTTCAGATAATCGCCCACGTTTCTTTCCAATTCCATTTTTGTACGTCGACGGCCGTTGTTGCGTCATCTTCTTCGTATGTACATCATCACAGTGTATTATTCTTCTCTGGTTCCTTCGGTATAACAACATCCAATCCGACCAGTCTTTACCCTTATGCTACTGATCCCAACCTGAATAATTTTCTTTCATATAACGTCCTTACCACATGAGTTGGTTCGGTCTCCCCTTTTCCTACCTAGGCCCACTTTGTTTCGTTTTTGCTTGGACTCTTTCCCACGGCTGTGATTCTGGCTTGGGCCGACATGCTGTGGTGAAGGCAGCTCGTTGAGTGACCGTCTAAGGGCAAGCACGGTGTTTCTTGTCCTGCCCAGTAGTTTGAACTCCCACCGTCGCTCAGGTGCTCTAGTTCGCATGACGAGCAGCCCTCCCTGGCCTTCCCACCATCGTGTCCGGTTCCCACGGTATGCTCTCAATCCGTTCGGCCATCTCTGCTCCCCTCGGTCCGGTCCCCGGGGCTCTCGTTCTGCGGAACCCACCTGCACACACTGTACGGTTTCACCGGGTGCTATCTCTTCGCTGCGAGAGAGCCACTGCAATCACATAAGGGTCCGGGAAAAAACACACAGGTGCCTCTCAAAGATTCAATGCTGCCAAGTCCCCCCTGCTTTCACACATGGTCCGAGTTTTAAATGGGAGGCGGAGTGTCACACGGTACTAGTCCTCCATGCATCAGTTATCTCTAAACCTCTCACGCCCTACAGCAGTATCGTCCTAGTCTCAAGTGTCTTCTGTGCTGATTATCATACTCTCCTTCATGTTCACTGTGCTTTATACACTCCACGCACCTTTTATCCTCACTGGCGATCTTCGAAGAATAATTGATCTGAACAATATTCGTGCATGTCATAGTTATCATATGGCCTCATCGATGAACGCATGACCACACGGCATTCTAACCTTGTGTCCTGTTGGCAGATGCAATCTGACACTTCTTGTCTATCTTTCATCCTGAGATGGTTCCCATCCTCCATGTAATACTCGGACTTTTGCTATGCTTTCCTGTCACGTAATTACCCTCTTCTACCACTCTGCCTTGACCCCCCCCGGACCATTTGGCCACCTTGTTAGTCTATCTCACGGTACCGTGGGTGTTCTCGTCCGGGTATTCCCCCCTTATTATCGACCGATACTAACCAGCTTTTCCTCAATTTTTATGGTTTCATCAATACAACTTCTGTGATCTAGTGCGACCTGTGGCACATTATGGCGAGACTCAGGTTGTGCTCACTTCGAAAACTCAATACTATTTGTTTTAATTCTCTTTCCGTGGGTTAATTAATATTTTCCAATTGCTTGGCTTATTTGTATATTTCATCATTGAGAGCGCCTGCGAACCATATCCATTCAGATAGCCGATAAGTGTGTTACTTGATCTATGTGAGGACGCTATTACCTTATCTGACGTCACGTTCTTCAATTTGGATGAGGAGAAGATAGAGAGTATTTGAGGTATACTAGTGGAGAAGGCCACACTGATGTAGCTCTTATTTTTATATCTCATACGTTGCCTGCTAGCGCAAATCTCGCATCGCGGCTCTCTTCGCGTGACGGCGGATGTACGGGTTGACTATAAGGGCGAGATGGAATCATCCTCCGGCGTCGCATAGAGAGTCCGTGCCTCTGCGGTCCATGTATCATTCTTATGAACTGAATATCCTGTCACCATGGTGTTGTCTTAAAACAGCTGCGGGATAGATTATTGCCTAGTTTCTCGTATTCTGTTCTCTCTTTGGATCACAGTGTGTCTCTGGCTCGCGTCTTCAATTGTCCACAAATCCTGGAGTCTAGGCTAGTCTCGCGATCCTCGTCTCCCTCCGGCTGTCTACGAAAGTAATATAGAAGATTGCTATGTCCGAGTGATCTATTCAATTCTTTGGCGTTTTTAGAGTATTTTGGATGTCTAACATATGCCCGAGGTTCGACACTGAAACACTATAATCTGCACGCTTTATCGCATCGACACTTTTTCTGGAGCCCATTCACGCTGGTTGATGGATGGACTACCCGCGACATGCCTCGATCAGAGGATCGAAAAACGCTCTTCCTATGCGCGCCATACTTGTGTGAGTAAAGTCACCTTAAGTTTTTACACGTGGAGAGCGCTTGATCTTTTGCATTACGCTGAGAATGTTGGCGCTCGAATGTGCTTATACTTCTGCTTGTAGCTGTACACAGTACCTGATCAACCGAAGACTATGGCTTAGTGGCCCGTTTTTCTTACAAGAGCTTCGATGTTTTCATTTATCATTTCTGGAGACGCATATGCTTATAACCGACTTCTCAGTAGTGTATTTATCAAATGTACATAGTACACTCTCTTTATTCTCAAATATTAATATCATGGCGCTTAGATAAATATTCGGCTTCGATAACGAGATGATGATACACAGTGATAGAGTTTGCTTTCACTAGCTCTCTACCACACTTGCTTGAGTGTTCGAGCATTAGATCTCACCGCAAATGACGCTTCGGACGTTTGATAACATAACTTTTCTTCGTGTGCTTAATACTCTGTCTCTCTCTCGCATTCAATACACTTCGCTAGTTCTTCGGTGATAGAGTATGAAGCTTCTTTCGTAATTAACTGGCTGTGCACTTCATCAGACATAGCTTGACTTTTCTTACCACGATTGTAGAGCGCTGCTCCATACATTACGCGCGCATTGCCTGACTCATTCTATCAATTGAAATTTCTCCTAGAAACTTATAGACGCATAGCCACAAATGTCTCTAGACACAAGAGTTTAAAGTATTTATTCATGATAATTTATATCACAATTCTCGGTGCCGGACAAAGTAAACGACGAAGAGGCTGATACGACGTCGCTGACACCGAATTTGAAGACCGGATTCGGAGTGTATAGTGCAATACTCTCCCGGGACTCACTCTGCGAGACTACACTAATGAGGTCAAAAGCAGATTAGCGCGACACTCCGGACTTCAGATTGCAATCTATGTATCCGCCACCATCGAGATTGGCTACCCGCGTGTTATAAACAGATAATTACTAACTGATTATAGTGCGACTGAGCCTCATATAACGATCAGATTTATAATTTTTGGTGCCACCACAATAGCGTCGTGTACCCTCCTATTACTTTCTCGGTTTTTCTTTGATTTTTTTGGGGGAACCAACCACACAACGCGCATAAGTCATTCGAGTTTGTACAATTAAGGGAACCAACACAAAACTCTGTGGTTCTTCTGCTGTACACATTAATATTATTTCTGAAGTCATTGCGACTTCGGCTGTGCCCTATAAGATCTGCAACATTCGTCTCCTCTCCATCCATTAGAATGAACATCAGCCATAATAAGACTACACCAAAAACGACACTTATGGGTGCTATGGCCTTGCACTTATTTACATCCTCTGTTCTACCGCAATGACCTAGGCCCACTCGCCTCATAGAAGCATTCCTACTTGCTGAGATAATAAATGGGACTTGCTTATACTCTGTATGTCTCAAACCAATCGTTCTCCGTCGGCGTCCTCTCATCAAAACGACCCCACTCATGCACCCGATCCCTGGCACTCAGCGCCTAACGCGATTAACCGTGGCGGAGTATGATTTCGCAACGTCTCACAAACCGACGAGACAAGATACTACGTGAGCGCATCAATGAGACCCGGGTTATATATCGATCAATAATTTCCAAACTCAAAGTGCTCCAAAAGACCGCAATCTCTGACGATTTTTTTATATCCACGAGGTCACTTGTGGAGTCAGTCTAGGGATTGCCTTAAACATCGAGCTTTCATTAGGAGAATTGCTCTGGTTCTCCCCGGAGTTTTACTTCCCGCGTGCTCACGATTTGTCCTCGAGTCTATCAGAGACTTACTACGTATAGACATGGATGTTTTTCATTTACCTCGCACTCTCTTGGTATTGTGCAGCATCGTTTTACCGTCGTGAGAGTATAAGATACTAATCTGGTGAGAACTGAGCGAGCCCGGTAGTCATGCGCACGCACTCATCGAGGTCTAAAACGACCCAATAATTTTTCGCGGAAATTTTCATGCGGTGTTCGGTTACATCTTAATTAGCGAAAGCTTGCACACAGATAGCAAAACACCACAAGTAGCCATTGCACCATAAACGTACACTAGACACGAGTTTGAAAGCTCACACACATGTCGTAAACTAACGTAGCAGTCATGGGTTGCACTGATCTATGGGCCGCACAGCGGTTGTTTTATCGCCCGTCCACAGTTTTCCGGACAGTTATCACTCAAGCGCCATTCGATAGGTGGTTGCGTAATGTTATATACAGGTTCCTCATGGTCTAGCATGATAGTCTTATTCACCCATATACCGTGATAGGTGTTTATGCGTCAATAGTTTCGTTTCGAGGCAGCTTTCTTGACTCTGAGGATTACGTTCTTCTCTAGAGACTTAATTTCGGAGATCTCTCGGCATGCTACCTGCTCTTTCAAAATTCATCGATTATTCATCGAGACATTTACTTTCTCTGTGATGTGCACTGTCGTACATCGGAAATATACGTTCGTATCTGTAGAAATTGTACATGAGGAGGTTTGATGCACAGTATGCAGGTACTCACTATACTCATTTTTATGTCTGGTCTTTGAAAGGTCCTATCTACACGTCAGCCTATCTCGTTCGTTGACTATCACGCGTTCATCCAGCCCAAGCACTAATTGTAATCATGAACGGGTTACACACGTTCTTGACTAATTTATATTTGTGAACGCGCCCTGGAAGACCGAGAACAACATGCCCTAGTTATTCGAAATGGCTTTCTTGTTCACTCCAGGTCGATTGGAAGCCGCCCCTGATGGGCTAGCAAACGTATTTTACACATCATGGAACCACACCCTCTTTTTCGCCTATGTTTCTATTTTACACACAATGATGTTCTCCTTGAATTTATTGGATCTATTGAAGATATTATACTCGGTTCACCTGAAAGTTTTAATCGCAGCGACTAAATGTATGGAGACAATACACTCATACGGATAGAGCATGATATAGAGAGAGATTCTACATTGTTGGAGTTATGCGATTTTGATGCAACCGTGCACTCATTATACCAATAACATTAGACAATATCTCCACGCCGTTCTCTTCTCTTATATGTATTTTCGTACTCTGTATTAAGAAAATCGACAAGCTATCACAATCATTTTATGCACGTAAATTTAAGAGACGACAAAATATGGAAGCAACTGTGGTGGAGGAGAATGTATGAGGAATCGTATGTATGGAATTCACTATGATGGGAGAAAGACAACGTTATCTTCATGATATGAATTTTTGGTAGTAGAAATCATTTTTACACACACGGTAAGGGCATTCAACCGTAAGAGAGAATTCTCAAGCGCTAAGCCGGGCAAATTTAAAAATTTTGCATAATATATTCATGAATCTGCGAGTAATCTAAAGCGCACTGTAATATAAAGAGACCATAGGAAGAGGAACTTCATGTCTCATAAATTTAGCTGATAGGGTCCACGTAAGGCGATGAGGTTTTAAGCTCGTATTGGGATGAGAAAAGGCTGTGGAGGGCTGACAGTATTCTGATTTGACCTTGTATCTCTAGGGATTACCTCAATGTGGATACACCATGTATAGTGGAGGGGGGTCCGCAATTTCTTTGTCCAGGCTTTATCTCTGTGCGGAAAATCATGCAAAATGAAAATAAGACAAGGTAGGTGAAGGTAACCTCGCGGGCTTGCGCCTCTGGCACAAAAGGTGATTGGCACAACGGTAATTGTGTATAGGAACATAATTCGTTGACTATATACTGACATCATAATGACAACATAATTAATAAGCTTTACTTTATTATACTCTAATATGCTTCTACATATTTATATACGCAGTACATGACGAACAATAATATAAATCGATTTCTGTATCTTGTAAATTATGGCTATAAATATAAGATTAGTACACTCTATGATTACACAAATAAGGTGAGTAGCCCACATATTATAAAGGGAGAATATTAATACTTTGTGTAATGTTTCTTTATTATCGGTAAACGACTATGCTCAGCATTCTCGCTGATCTTGTCGTTTGTTTGAAACCCTGTGGAATATATAGATCTTCCAATTATGGTGTTTTTTTATCACTTTCTCTACACATATATAGCGTTAAATTGGGTGTCTATAATTGTTTTGACTAATCATTTGATATGAAAGTTGACGTTAATGCAGAGGTAGAGCATACTATATGGTTGGGTTAGATTATAGGAATAAAGAAGAGTGCATACTCGTTTTCTAAATAACGAGTTTCGAACAAAATTTATATAAAGATGTCTTGATACCGTGAAGAGAATTTTTTTTTTTGATAAGGGTTAAGAAACATGTAGTCCATAGTAATATTTTTTTTCTGAAGTGTAGTTTGGTGTTGTGTTCTATGTTCTATTTTCCTTTAAATTTGTAACCTGTGCTTGAAAGCCTTTGGGTAAGGTAAGCCTGTACATGTACTTGTTAATATTAATTTTGATACTGGAACTGGCAATGCATTGTGATATACAGTTATTCTGTCCCATTGATCACACCATCAGGTGATGGATGAGTGAAATGTGTTTTAAATTATTATCATAGTATTTTTTTTTTTTTTTTTCATTTTTTAAAATTATTAAATGCAAAAAACTTGGCATAAAATATAAATATTGCAATATCACTTATTAGTGAATGTTTTCATTTTTAGGGTATAAAAGTTCATATTCTTCACTGTAGTTCAATGATAACTCTGAGAACATGTATAACAGTCTGAATTATTGCTGATTATAATTTGGGTTGTAACACACAATTTGATTAACAATAACCAATCTATATACCGGTATTTAGCTGCCTCCCTCACGATATGACACTTTTTGACATCACATTTCTCAGCTTTAATGGAACAATATGGTGATACTGTCAATCAAAGCAAATTTTCATGTTGATATAAATTAAATTATAATAGAAAAATTAAAGCTAATAGAACCCATATAATATGATACATTGTATAAAAATTATTTGGAGAGAATTGAATCGTTAAGAGGCATATGTATAATCTCTTCCAAACTATTTTTTCATCATGGAAGACCATTAATATTCCAATAATTCTCTATTATGATCAATAATATCATTATTTTCATTGTTTAATTTCACAATTTATAGCAAGCCTTTTTACTTAATTTTATTAGTGCAGTATCATAACATCACAGTATGTAAACTTTTTCAATGAAAAATAATGCAATATTTTTAACCAATCAAATTTTGTGTTGTACAGCTGTTAATATTGGTATATATATAACTTCTTTAGTCAGTTGTATTTTTTCAAGATTATGAAGTAATTTGCCATTGACCTGATTGTTATAGAAAGTGTGATGAAAGATATTCATTGGAATTGGGCCGTCCACCGGAAATCAACCATTCTCGGGTAAACACATTAGTTACAAATGGTGTATATCATTTTATCACATGTTTCTCCTTTAACCGGTTGGATATCAATCATAACTAAGATTCTAATTATACACTGTGTTTTCCTACGCCGATTGGACATCACAGACGTACGTAAATTTTTAGGTAGTTTGTGTACAAACATGTCAGGGAGCAAATTCTCAACAAATTATTGCTGTAAAAAATATATTAGAATATATTCTCAAAGAAAATGTTAATATTACAATATTTACTCTAATTTGCTTAACTTCATTCACAAATTGAATAGAAATCTCAAACATGATTTGTTTGTGTATTTATAGACACTTTTTCTCTATGAGTAGTGATGTGGCTAAAGAATGTTTGTGCGGCCTTTGAGGACAAAACAGTATAAAAATATGAACAGAAAGTGAAGGGAGGGGGTGTTAAACATGTGAATAAAAAGAATCTCTATGGTTTGTGGTGTGATATATCTTATATATATCAACTTCGTGTGTTTTATATATCTCAATTGCCAAACGCTTGGAAATAGAAACAACTGCACAACTTGTTGGATATATAATCATATCATAACACAAACTGCTGTAGATCCTATATTTACAACATACAATGAGATTTAAAATCCATATCTTACAACAATAAATTGTTTTTTGCTAGATGTTTAGTCACTTCTGTCATGTATTGATATCAGTACCAGCACATTCTTGGCAGTATTGGAACCAATGTTTAACTCTTCCACATCTGACCGATATCAGCAAGTACTGTATATATAGTACATTAAAGCATGAATTCTTTAATTTATTTTTACTTCCAAAAGCTGTGATCTCTAAAGAGCGCATTTATTAGA
>CAJDSM010017479.1:0-10476 GCA_903981925.1 Ostrea lurida | reverse complement strand
GCAGTAACATAGCGTCAATCAGCAGGAAAATATGTCGATTCAATTCTTACTGGCTATTTCCGTCACTAATTTCTTGTTCTGTCGATCTCCGAATGCTAATGACCTCAACGGGAGCGTCACCAGTTCGAATTATCAGCGGAAGAGAAAAACAGCTGTGTTAGCACACGTGCGTCAGAATTAACATTCCAATTGCAAGAAAATTGTAAATCTCAAAACGTTTATTTCAGTGGACACATGTTGCGTTAATAATGTACTCTTGTATAGCAAATATAGTTCACTTCTAGTTCATTCATGACACGATTTCAGTATTTTCACAAAAACTAAATATGGTAACTATTGACGCTCGTTTTTCTATATGCTGTAGTATAAGCCTATATTCTTATGAACATTAGGACACGGATCGCTACGTTTACCCAGATGTCATTACCCGCGTATTTGATGGCTAATAAGCGGGCTTCATTCAAAAACGCTCATACTTCAAGGATATGCTTCTCAATTCATTAATGCATTATAGATATGTTTATTTTGTTAAAATGTTTAAACTCGATCTTAAATATATATTATCATGATTAGTTTCTTTATCCTATATTGAAGGCTGGGAGGTGTTTATTACTTGTGAACTATCTGATGCCAGAGATTGAAAAATGCCGTCAGTTACTAGACTCGTTATTGCTATTTATATAAGTAGGACCAGTGGATTAGAAGAAATGGACATAAGAACATGATTTTAAATTCAAACTCGTAGTTGTATAAAATTAACATGTTTGCGTTGATGATAAAATCTATATATCCAATAGGATAATTGTAGTAATTTTTGGTGAAAATTCGCATCTGCTCAAGTTTAAAACAAAAAACATTTTACCCCACGCTTGTTTGTGTCTTTTGTGGATGCTCTCTGGAGGAAGTGAACAGTAAGATATACATTATTACTTTCATGTAAAATACTCGAATCTGATTGGCCACGGAACAGTTCATATGGCTGCAATTGACAAAACATACATATGTAATTTTCCCTCCGAAGAGTAGAAATTCATGCCCCCCCCCTTCATGGTGATAGTATCTAGCAACGGGTAACATTGGCAACAGGTGATATTATGAAAATGTTCTCGTGCATTCAATTTATTGCATGTACGGTTCACCCTAGATTGTTAGGTGGTGTTGTTTGAGCATTTGTGATTAAGGCAAATACCTGCATTGATATACGAAACATCACATTACAGTGATCACAAAGTCAACAGTCATTGGCCATAACTTTTGAATGCAAGTGAATAGACTTTTCAAAATTTGGACATGCGTAATGGTTTTGGCAAGCCCCTTCCACTGGCATGTTCAAATCGACTCTGATTCAATGAAATTACAAACATGTCACTCTATTTGTTATTTTATTTTACAAATTATTTGCCGTCAGTTACAGCTTGTATTGCTTTAAGATCAGCTTTTGGAGAGTAAAAAATAAATTAAAGAATTCATGCTTTAATGTACTATATATACATGTACTTGCTGATATCGGTCAGATGTGGAAGAGTTAAACATTGGTTCCAATACTGCCAAGAATGTGCTTGGACTTGATATCAATACATGACAGAAGGACTAAATACATCTAGCAAAAACAATTTATTGTTGTAAGATATGGATTTTAAATCTCATTGTATTGTTTGTAAATATAGGATCTACAGCAGTTTGTGGTTTGATATGATTTATATCCAACAAGTTGTGCATGTGTTTTCTATTTCCAAGCTTTGGCAATGAGATATAAAACACACGAGTTGGATTATATATAAGATATCACACCACAAACCATAGGAGATTCTTTTTATCACATGTTTAACACCCCCTCCCTTCACTTTCTGTTCATATTTTTATACTGTTTGGTCCTCAAAGCCGCACAACATTCTTTAGCCACATCACTACTCATAGAGAAAAAGTGTCTATAAAATACACAAACAAATCATGTTTGAGATTTCTATTCAATTTGTTGAATGAAGTTAAGCAAATTAGAGTAAATATTGTAATATTAACATTTTTCTTTTGAGAATATATTCTAATATATTTTTTACAGCAATAATTTGTTGAGAATTTTGCTCCCTGACATGTTTGTACACAAACTACCTAAAATTTACGTACGTCTGTGATGTCACAATCGGCGTAGGAAAACACAGTGTAATAATTAGAATTTATGTTATGATTGATATCCACCGGTTAAAGGAGTAAACATGTGATAAAATGATATACAACATTGTAACTAATGTGTTTACCCGAGAATGTTGATCCCGGTGGACGGCCAATTCCAATGAATATCTTATCACACTTTCTATAACAATCAGGTCAATGGCAAATTACTTCATAATCTTGAAAAAAATACAACTGACTAATAAGCAAGTATATATATACCCAATATTAACAGCTGTAACACAAAATTTGATTGGTTTAAAAATATTGCATTATTTTTCATTGAAAAAGTTTACATACTGTGATGTTATGATACTGCACTAATAAAATTAAGTAAAGGGCTTGCTATAAATGTGAAATTAAACAATGAAAATAATGATATTATTGATCATAATGAAGGAATTATTGGCGATATAAAATGGTCTTCCATGATGAAAAAATAGTTTGGAAGAGATTATACATATGCCTCTTAACGATGCAATCTCTCCAAATAATTTTTATACATGTATCATATTATATGGTTCAATATTAGCTTTAATTTTCTATATAATGTAATTTATATCAACATGAAAATTTGGCTTTGATGTGACAGTATCACCATATTGTTCATTAAAGCTGAAATGTGATGTCAAAAAGTTGTCATATCGTGAGGGAGGCAGCTAAATACGGTATATAGATTGGTTTATGTTAATCAAATTGTGTGTTACAACCCAAATTAAATCAGCAATAATTCAGACTGTTATACAGTTCTCAGAGTTCATTTGAACAATACAGTTGAAAATATGAACTTTTATACCCTAAAAATGAAACATTTCACTAATAATGATATTGCAAATGTTATATTTTATGCAAGTTTTTTGCATTTAATAATTTAAAAAATGAAAAAAAAAAGAAAAAAAATACATGATAATAATTTAAACACATTTCACTTCATCCATCACCTGATGGTGTGATCAATGTGACAGAATAACTGTATATCACAATGCATTGCCAGTTCCAGTATCAAATTAAATATTAACAAGTACATGTACAGGCTTACCTTACCCAAAGGCTTTCAAGCACAGGTTACAAATTTAAAGGAAAATAGAACATAGAACACAATCACCAAACTACACTTAGAAAAAAAATATTACTATGGGACTACATGTTCTTAACCCTTACAAAAAAAAAAATTCTCTTCACGGGTACAAGACATCTATTAAAATTTTGTTCACTCTGTTAATTAAAACAAGCACTCCTGTATGTATAATCAAACACCTAAAGATCTACTATCTTAATAAGCACTTTCAACAATATTCAAACAATAAAGACTTAAGGAGAAAAGTAAAAAACAAAAAATATATTCCACAGGTTTCAAAAGAAACACAAACAGGAAATTGACATAGCCTTACAAAAACATAACAGTAATCTCCCTTTGATAAGATTGCACACAATTTAATCAAGTTCTTCTTTATGGCATTATTTCACAGAACTGTGTTAGAGAGCATGATATAATAAAAGTAATGAATAAATGGGCATGTTTGGCAGTGATGGATTATATAACAAACAGGATCCCTAGTGTTCCAGGGCGGCAGGTTGTAACGTTCTGGGCATGATTCCAAGAGAAGCGGACAAAGAATCGGCCATCCACACGGGTAACAATGGATACAAGGTCAACAAAAACTCCGCTCCCGTCCCACATGGAAACCTCTCCCTCGGGCGCTTGGACAGAAGTCCGCTCCGTATGGCTCTTGTTACGGGGGTTAGATCCGAGGGGTAGCGATTGGATCCCTCTTTGATACTGTTGTAAATACTCTCAAAATACTGCCTACCATAAGTGTTTCTGATCTCATCATTTTCCAAAGTGCTCCATATTTCTTCTTTTCTACGCATAATGTTGTGTTCCTTCATATTATCTGAAATAAGAAAGGACTGAAGTTTGTTCTTGATACAATGACAAATAGCAATACTCCATTTTGTTCTCTTCAGCCTATTATAGCTTAATTCTTGCTATGAAATTATTAAAGATAATCTCATTACAAATTCAATGTACATTATCTATGAACAGGAATGTTGAGATAGACCTTCACGTATGACCTATTAATCAAGAAATCAACAGGCATTTTCTTTTTCTCCATGTCTACCAAATATGAAACTGAATTAACAATGCTTCTTTTTATATCGTGCAAGACAAGCGAGTTCAAAGCAAGAATAAATAGGTTAGTTTTATTGCATGCTCATACATGAACAAGACAGAAATTACTATCATACTAGTAGTTTCAATGATAACATGAATTTAAAAACAGTACATCTGAGTCTCCATAACTGATTATATTTGTCATTGTCGCCTAATCTGTGAATACCAAGCACTCTATCTGTATAAAACTATACCTGTATAAAACCCTGTCAGCTCAATGATTGAGACTTTACTTGTATAAAACCCTTTCGGCTCAATGATCGAGACTTTACTTGTATAAAACTCTGTCGGCTCAATGAACGAGACTCTACCTGTATAAAACCCTGTCGGCTGCGCGAGACTTAGTTAACCTACGTAACCCTGTTGGTTCAATGATCAAGACTCTACCTTGTAATAAAACCCCGTTGGAAACCCTGTCGGCTCAATGATCGAGACTTTAACACCCCACTTCTTCATTTCTTGTCGTAGTGTGTCGGAGAATGCCACCAAAGCATGTTTAGAAATAGCATAAGCTCCATTACCATCCATAGTTATTCTACCTGAACATGACAAAAATAAAGGGATTAGCAGTTTTATATATTACATGTATATTTTGAAATATCAAAACAAGTCGTGTTTTTAAACACCATGAGAAAAAAAAAGGCTTTTCTAAGGTAGTACACAACATTTCAATATTGGCTGGATGCATTTATGAAAAGATTGCAGATTATGAGTTCAAATTGTGCAAGGGTTCAATCATTTCTCTCTGATAGTTAACTACAGATTTTTCTAATTTCTAAGTACACCGAGGGCATTCAGCTTCATCCTATCTCAAGGGAGACCAGTTTTCACGGGGTCTGGAGGCATATCACACAGCTGTAGAATTTACAATTAATAGAATATAAATATTTCGAAAACATGATGAGAGACATAGAATTTCAAAAAATTACTCTCTGCAACTAGGTACATTTGGATCCCCCATTTAAGTTTAAGGCCACTGTCTTTAAAAACAATCTGAAACCTATGGATTATATACATGTATACTGACATTTAACACCTAGATCTTAAAAAGATATCAAAATTATAAAACTTAGCAAAACTTGCACATACCCTGTGCGACAGACAGAAGTCAGATACAAATCATATAATGTACGGTAAAAGGAAAGATAAGTTAATCAAAATATCACTGTGCGGCAGCTCTTAATCTGGGAACCAGGGGCATAAAATGGCATGCAGAAATTAAATTCTGAGGTCATAAAAAACTTTATACTTCCGTATGGATACTTTGACTGACACATACACATATTACAAATAGCTAGATACCAATTTACCTAATAAACTGGATACATTAACAATTCTTCCTTTCGCTTGTCTTATCTGAGGAAGAAGTGCTCGTGTCAGAGTTATGGCTCCTAAGACATTGGTCTCTAAAACTTTTCTCAGCAAGGTGTCTGATGTCATTTCTATTTCAGAAAAATACCACACTCCTGCATTGTTAACCAAACCCCAGAGTCCTGCAAAAGGTTAAAGCTTGCATATATATACATGTACATATATTGTAGCAAAGATCATCAGAAAGATATAAACTATTGAAGAATATAAAAAAAATTCACCTTCAAATTGCCACATTTTGATATACAAATTGATATTAAACCAATGTGATTAAAGTTTGAGACTTTCGATAAAGTTTTGAATACCTTCTGAACCCACTGTATCCTTTATAAAACTAACAATGTTTTCAATGTCCTTTTTGTTTGTAATGTCAAGTTGGAGAATATGAACACTGAAACAGAAAACAAATAGCTGAGCATTGTGTAACACAGTGGTAAATGACAAAAATCAAGCACTGAACCAATGACACAAAGTTCTGTGTCAGTATACAAAGATAATGAAGAATTCCTAATGAGATGAAAAATTTGTTGAAATCTTCAAATATGAAAGTCAACACAGGATAATTATTTTGATGTTGGTAAACTGTCAGGATTGTATCCGGACACCTCCATAAACCTTACCTATTTGAGCAGTTGTTCTTCAGCGAGATAGCACCTGGAAACATTACCTATTTGAGCACGTTGTTCCTCAGCGAGATAGCACCTGGACTACTGGCATCCAAACAAGCAGCATACACCCTCATCCCAATACTGTCAAGCTTCCTCACCACAGCATGCCCAATTCCAGAATCACAGCCTGAAATATCCAAAAACATGTTCATGTATAAATGTATACTTAACAATGTACTGAGTTATATAAATAAAATAAATGGATATATGGATTACAAGAAAGGCTTCTAATGAGTTACTGAATGAGACATGATGCATACATGTATATACATGTAATAATATTACGCAAACAAATTCTATAATAGTAAATTAAATGATATATTCTACAGTAAAAACCAGTGATAACTTTGAAGATACATGTAAATTTAATAATGTGACTTCAAGTTGTACGCTTATGAAATTTAAGTGTTATTTATTGTCGTGAAAGTAAAGAATTTTTCTTCTCAATGGCTTTCAGAAACACCTACTTGAAACAGGAAAGAGGAAGAAAGATATTGGTGCAGAACTGATCTCTAAGATCAACGAGGATGATCTCCAATCAGTTATGGCCACCATCAGTATATTTTTTATTTAAAAAGCATTATTTGAAATCAATGCAATACTTATAAAGTTGAAATGATTCCTGTCACGTATTTAATAAATGTTGAAAGTTTGGTTAATTTTATTCATTTACTTTTTGAAGATTTCATACTTGAACACAATAAGCCTGATCTTCGTGGGTTTTTGATAGAGGCAGCACCTCAGAGAATGCTTTTTAAAAATAACAAGCACAGTTAAAGCTGTTTATTATTTTGAAAAGAAATAAAATATTTAATGGTCCCAAATCACTCTTAGAGTATTCAAAGACAGACCAGTGCGCCGTATACAGTTTACAGGTCCACATGTATATATAACGTCTCTGTCTCATTTTGTTGGCCATACAGATCATATTTACAAATTTCGTTTTGCTAACAAGTGAATATAAATGTGGAATTCTATCGTTAAACTGGGTCCGGAGGACATCTAGCTGTCATTTCAACGTAGATGTATCTACGCTACAGTACATGCATACTAATACGAGTTCTGAAAATTATGACTAATTAAAGGTTTATTACACATAAAAATCTATGGTTTATGCTATGTAAAATCAAAATATCTTTGAATACCTGTGACTAGCACGGCTTTGTTTCCCACAGGAAGGTGACTAGCTGGAAGAACTGAGTAAATCAACAAACAACATCCGGCAAACGTAACCACACCCCCAGGCCCCTTTATCAAAAACTGACACAACGGCTCGCCTAAAAACAAAACTAGAAGGCTCAAGACTGACCGAAATCCCAATCTAAATTCGTTTGTTAAAAACTTGGACAGCACTGCCATTGCGAAAATCACAGTAACTACTGAATACAGCACTGAATAAAATATCACGTCATCATCTTCCAGATTCCCATAGTCATGTGACTGGTCGTAAGACATGGCAGTTGACAATAACGATAAAATTATCCAGTATTGAAAAAATAAGACATAGGATGTCATGCCGTTTCATCCGCTCAAGGCAAGCTTACTTCTCGTCGCCATCTTTAAATGCTAGCCGACGGTTCTTTGTTACTTGTATTCTGATTAGCTGATTGAATTTGTGGTGATTCTTACACGGATTTTGATTGGTGGGTAAGGAGGCAAAGCGAAAGTTAAGATGTCTGCGCCCATGTCAGCAGCGATGTCGATTTTACTCCTGGTGATGATCGGATTATGCAGCGTGTGGGTGGATGTTTCTGAGCAGATGGTATGTTGAATAACGATTCTCAGATTTCAGATGATAGTCAGGGAGATATCTTTCAAAACGAGACCCTACGTACTCTTCGGCAACCCCATCTCAGTCTGACTCTGGCATGATTATGTTAAACAGTGTTAAACATTCTTTTTGAGCTGCTTTACATTGGTTTCAGCTCAATTATACTGAATTAAACGGAAAGTTTTTATTTCATGATACATAGGACAAACGACTTTACATGTAATGGCAGATGAAGACAAATTCCATGCTCTTTTGAATATTGTAGTGGTTAATATATGTAAACTTTAATATTCGGTTAGAATATTCAAACTGTGTTTCGGTCCCCTCACCACAGTTAGAAATCTTTCCTTATACTCGCAAAGTAGCAAATTGGAGCGGATCCACTCAGAAACAAATATCGCAGCTATTAGATGGAATAAAATGCTTGTTGAAAGAGGTCTTATTAATTTAGACTTTAGCTTTTCTGATATTTGATAAATCCTTTTAAATTAAATGAAGAAAAAAATGTTTATATTGTGTACATGTTATCTATTATTACAATTCCGGCTATCTATTATGGCACTTCTGGTAATGAAAACGTGATCTGATCATCATAGACTCATAGTAAACTGTAGGGCTGCGCGGTGCACCGAAAATTTCGATGCACCGCAATTCACTTCGTTCGATTTGATGCACCGATCCAGAATTCCAAATTTTGGTTCGGTTCCAAATTTAGTATCACGTGTAAACAACAAAATGGCGGCAACGAGGGTTCAATGACTTCAATCGCTGGTGGCCAGACAGCTCAGTTGATAGAGCACCTGACTAGAGATTCAAGGGGCCCGGGTTCAAATCCTGGTCTGGTCCATTGCATTTTCTCCCTTCCTGTTAAACTTGCAAATTATACACAATCAACAGTCAGCTTCAAGTGGAAAGGTCCTTTAGTTTAGGATGTTTGCTCCTGTAACAGGACGGGAGAAAATGCAACAAATTGGAACTTGATTCAAACCCAGGCCCCCTGAATCTCCAATCAGGTCTCTACCAACTGAGCTGTCTGGCCATCGGCGATTGAACCCGGTTGACCGCTACACTCCTCGGGGAGTCCTCCCTCCTTAAAGTGTCTTCACCCTCGAAGACACACAACCCAGGTTCTTTTTACCCGTGGCAGGACTTTCACCTGCAATTCCAAGGGTGGCCCCCTGAATCTCCAGTCAGGTGCTCTACCAACTGAGCTATCTGGCCACCGGAGATCGAACCTGGCTGACCGCTACACTATCTATATATGATATATTGTGTATATGCTGTGTGACATTTTCCTTTTTTTTTTTTTTTTTTTTTGCTATGATGTAACGAAATCAAGAAATCAATCATGTTTTCTATATACATGTACATGTATGGAAAGGCTGCTTTAAAGGGACTGGTTCATGATTTTTTAAGAAAAAAAATATTTATAACCTTCTGAATTCAAGGATGAGAGCAATATTTTAGTCCTAATTCTGTGTTATATAAACAAAGACTCGAGTCTTTTGTATGTTTACAAGCAAAAAGTGAAGTTGTTGATTTTGGAAAGCATCTTAAGTTTGCACAGTCACAAATTTAACTTAATAAAGTTAAGATATTTGACTGCATTATAGATAATGATATGATAATAATTAATTAGAGTAGAAATTCTATTTTGAAGAATTATTTGTCGATCAGCGTCTTTAAAGAATAATTCAATAACTTAAGTGATGAGGTTTCTAATCATAGTCACAGTGACATTGATTTTACCTGATATTTTTAGATAACAGAACTTTTACAATGTTCTCTGAGAAATAATTTTAATTTATACTGTACTATTTTCTCTTTTGTAGACAGATGATGAATTTGAAGGTGGATCAAGAACTTTAGTCCTGGAACACAGTTTTGATTCCGGTATGATTTCGTAATTACTCTTGTCAGTGTCTAACTGTTTGAATTCTTGTTTTAATTCATAAAGCATAAAACAAGATTATTGTAACAGATTTTGCATTGGAGCATACATTGAGACTCAGATATAATGAAGGAAATGATTGCATACTACAGTGGTAGATCCAGAGCAAGGTTTTGGAGGTTGGAACAACCCCCCCCCCCTTTTGTCAGAAAATCTTTTGCTTAAAAAAGGCAAAAATTACCCTTGAGGGTGGATAAACCCCCCCCCCCCCCCCTTTTTTTTTTTTTTTTGAAATCCAAAATTAATGGTAGAAACCCCAAGTTAACCCTTTTTAAAATTTCTGGGTTTTTTGTCATGAGTTTAACGGTTTAAATTTGTATTTTAATTCATAAAGCTGCGGCATAAAACAAGATTATTGTAACAGATTTTG
>CAJDSM010017472.1:0-12251 GCA_903981925.1 Ostrea lurida | reverse complement strand
GATGTGGCCCATGGGCCTCTTGTTAAAACACTTTATGTGTTCGGTAAACCAAAAATGATGAATTCTTCAGATTTAAATAAATTCAATAGTCCACTCAATGGGACGACTACACACGAAACGTCAGAAGTATTGTGCCACAACATATACAGAACATATCTCAAAACTTGAGTAAATTTGAAATGATGGAACTTTTCACTAGTCAAAAGCATTATCAATACTTTACACGACCATTCCTCACGATAAATTAACAACAAGACTATTTGACATCACAGACAGCTGTTTGTTCAGTAAAAATGGAACACGGAAATGTTGATATTTTTGGATCGGTTATCTAAAAATTTACTTTATTATACACCACTTTGATTCTACGGTCAAATACCAAAAATATGCTGGAGTTCCGCATTGACAATATTTTTAAGTAGTCTTTGATGATCAGGTTTTGCAACAGTTACTAGGATTTCCCATCGGCATTAATTGTGCTCCATCATTAGCTGACCTGCTTTTGTACTCTTATCCACAAGCCTCTATATAAGAAAACAAATTCTTGTGGAATTCAACTCGACAATTAGACATGATATCGACGACGTTTTAATTCATTCGACATCTCCCAGCGAACTCGAAAAGACACAACAGGTTTTCCATATCTGCATTATATTTTAGAGAATTTTGTTGAAAATAGATGTCAACACCAAACCGACAACTCAACTTTATGACAAATGAAATGAATTTAGCTTCTCCACCGTCACTTTCCATATTTATTTGTCGGTATTCATTATCATTTGCATAATCATGGTGTATATGTATTTTAATTGATTCATACACGAAGGCATGTTCTACGTTTGATAGATTTTAAATCTAGACAGGGTAAAGACAAACAAGTTAATGTTACAGGGCTATCGATAGTCTCATTTAAAGTGAGCAGTTCGCAAATTCTGTCAATATTGTCGATATAATGATCTAATTTGCAAATACATGTACAAGCTTTCACTGGGTCGGAATGGTGTCCGATCGTTAGAGCGTTGTTCCGAAAATACTATTACCCTATCCTCAGTGTTTTATATCTTCAGCATTCAGATCATGTTTTAGTTCTGGGCATCAAAAAATCTGCAGAGACAGAAATCTGCATATTGGAGGACATGAAAACACTGCATCCTAGTAAACATGACCCATACATGTATCAAATTTGCAGCATATAGACAATAGGACTAGATAAAATTATCAATCATCACCATGATTCGAATGCATACATGTACATGTTTTACTATGGGATTTTTTTTCTCAAATAAACAAATTCGGTTAAGGGCAAGTGGGTGGGTGGGTAATAACATCAACATTACCACTCCTCTCCCATGGAGTATGCACCCATAAAAGCTTGGATGTGCTAAAAGAATGACAGAGACACATCACATGACCTTCCGCTTTTTCATTATTTAACCAATGAGGCTTGTTACCCTATCCTCAGTGTTTTTAATATTCTTCCAGCATTCAGTATGGCATGTTTAGTTCTGTGGGCAATAAAAAACTCTGCATTTCCTCAATCACCCTATTCCATTCATCATGTAAACAAAAACTCATAACCTTCTTCCCAAATACTCAAAATAAAAACCAAAAATATATATCTATTTATTGGCAACCCCAAAGTTGATTTAAAGATGAAAATTACAAATGTTCGCTTGTCTTTAAACCAGATATGAGTGTCATTGAACAAAACTCAAAATATACATGTACTGATATTCGAGGATTCACATCAAACCAAAAGATCTGGTATAGCTAGCAAACCAAAATGACAGTTACATCATTAATGCAATAAATATGATTGAAAGTCAATCATATAATTCCAAAATGTATCAATCTATAATTAGATTCCGCCATTCTGACACAAAAGAGGGAATATATAACCATATAAGAAAAAATATTTGCAGGATACCAGATAGTCTTTAGGATCTTCGTAAAGGCAAAGAATCAAACATCAAAAATTCGAGGGATCACCATTGAAATTACTTTCTCGGCACGAGGTAAATGGGTTGTAAGCAAAGGGACTCCTCCTTCATAGCGTATCCATGCCCGTTGTTCCCTCATCATCACATTCATAGGGTTGAAAACCAATATTCAACTCCATGTCGGAATTATGCGTGAAAGGCATTACTATAACTATCTGGAACAAACTTCATGTTCTGTTAAAGATTATATTAGTAAATTAATCTTTAATGCCCGACGAACAAACACTCAGCCTAATCACACTCAAATGAAGAATCCCATGTCTAATAATTCGCGTGATTAAAACACTAGGGCGTCAGTGTGTCCGCTTGGATTGCAAGCGCAAAGGAATTCGTTCCTTCAAATAAATATTGTGCACAAAAATGTGACGTAACACTAAACAAGAGAGATTTACTCTCTAACCTAAAGCACCTCGAATTCTCTCAATAAATGTGCTTTAAAAAACAATGGTACATAGACTAATGTACTTTATAAAAACAAAACTAGAAACCGCTTTTTTCGTACTCACACGAAAAACACAGGTTCAAAGCTCTAAACACTTGACGCTGCAGTCATGAAAGCACGTCAAGTTTCGTGTCTTCAGACCCAACTTGGTTGGCACTCCAGAGTATAATAAGACAAAGAACCACATATATGAGCAGTAATACTTATGCTTCGCCACCAAGGGCCAGCAACAAGAACTCCCAAAGTTCACAAACGAACAACGTAGTCTGCTCATGACGCCACGCTAGCGAGTACCAAGAATCTCATCTGAACAATTAAAGAGGTCATAAAAAAAAGGCTAAGACCGCGTAAATCACAACAAAAAGCAATAAAAGGCCGAACTACACGACCAACTAGGTCTTGAAAATTATATAGCCACCTAGGCCTAAAAAGAACCCAACCAAGGTTCCCCCGCCATCCCCCCCCCAAGGCAGGTCTAAAAAATGATTTGCCACCTATGCCTAAAAGAACCACCAAGGTTTCCCGCACAGGACAGGCTAAAAATAATATTAGCCAACGCTAGGACTAAAAAGAACAGGTTCCCTCGCCACCAAGGCGATAAGAAATAAAGTTAGAATACCTTCCCAGTAAGTCGACGTCGACGTCGGTTGAGTACTAGCTATCTGTCGTGAACACGAGAAAAGCGTCCTACTGCGAGCAAGGATACAGACACATCACATGACCTTCCGCTTTCATATTAACCAATGAGGCTCCGGATAACTCCGTTTACCTGATCAAGATACTGGACTCACTGCTGGTATGGCCAGTCAACAGGAAATGTTTACTCCTCCTAGGCAGGACACTGGATCCCAACTCCAGGGATCCGTTAAAGCGCTTCTGTTGGTTTGTATTCTTCAAAGGATTTATGAAATTGATCACTATTTAGCTCATCTGAGCTGAAAGCTCAAGCAAGTTTTTCTGATTACCTGATTTTCGAAAATGTACTACAAGCTCTCAATTATTTATTTGAATTTTTTGTAATTGAAAAAGTTATTTTCTTTGCAATAAGAGGTTCTAATATCCAAACTTCGCTGTGATTTGGTCATTATATATGAATATGGCAATACTTGATGGTCCAGCTACAGCTGTCGAAGAAGTTTAAAAAAAAAATGATATCTATGATGTTGGGTAGGGATATGTTATTAAACTTTCAAAATAATAACAATTCGTGACCACGGAATAAACCAAAGAAGATTATCATGACTACACGTTATCATGACTACATGTTTGATCGATAGAAGGAGTCGTGTGGCTATTGTTTGTAAACAGTAGACTTAAGTAAATTTCACACCTATCTACAATATTCTAAAGGTACGTCATTTTCCTTTGAGATCTAACCTCAGTGATAAAATAGTAAGCAGAGCTCTGTCGTTATGACTGTTTTTTTTTTTTGGGGGGGGGGGGGGGGTTTCTGGTGTGTGTGTGTGTGTTTTGGCTTCCAAAAAATGCAGAAATTGCGGGACTAATGGTAATTGTCTTTAATGATACATTTTGTACATTGTATGAATAAGACAAAATCCAATATGAATGTTCATAATTATCTGTAATATTTCTAAAGTTTTAGGACCTATAAGTATGTGCCATAAGAATCAAAATTATGACCGAAAACAATTTACACGGACCGGATCCTAAATTATAACCCTTAACCAAAGTTATAGGTATTTATCATTCCAAATGGAACACTAAGTTACTTGGAACCAAAATTTTGTGGCACCCCCACTTTTATAATTGTGACAATGAAGATGCGAGGGACTGCAAAATGATTGTATAGAACAGATCTGTGAACGTTATATAAAGGCTAAATAGAAAATTACCACGCCATGACAAAGTTCAATTTTATCATGATTATTGATTGATTATTTAATTTTTTACGCCTACGCCATTTTGGCAATATTCAGCCATTTCAGTAATGGATAAATAACGAGATGGTGTTGAATAGTTCAAAGAAAGCATCGCCACCGAGGGCCGAAGGCACCGAGTGGGGATGCTTTCTCTGAACTACTTCAACACCATCGAGTTATTATTCTTACTTAAAAAAATTTCCCTAAACGGAAGCCCCTGCTGATAAAAAACATTCAACTTTTCACTTGCTGAAATACAAGCGAGCACTCTGAACAATCAGGTGACAATATGGTCTGTTTGCATTTGTTCAACAGTATAGTACTGTCTATAAAAGGTCCTTACACGTGCTCTCAATTCATTTTCATGAAGTAGGGAATGGGATACAGTTGATGAAATTTTCTTTACACAAATTTAAATCTAAAAAATTAAGCTATGGTGAGGATATATATTAATAGATACTGTTCTCAATGATGTTATTTTGGATTTAGAATCTGAGATGAATTCAATACATTGTGTTCAGCTGAAAATAAAATGTTATAGTGAAATATCTTGATGAAGAAGTTGTTAATTGATTCAAGCGGAATTTTAAAGTAAGTTCCAAGTAGAAAATATTAATACCTTTTCCAAAGATAAAAGACAACATAGCAAGTATTTTGTGACACCTGTTTCTGATACATTTGCTCGGACCGCAAGCTAAAGACGAATTACATGTAAAGCCAATTGGAACTATCAATCATTTCACTGGGTTTGTGGGATTTTATTATAATTCATTCAGAACAACTGCACCAGCCATTAGAATGTACGCCGCTATTTAATACTTGTCGCTGTGAACAAATAAACAGGACGACGAAGCAGCTAATATGTGTTTTTGGATTATTAGTGCATGTAATTCAATGAACGTGATACAAGCAATTATGTGATATAGCTCAGTGCGTGTTGTAATTCATGAAAGGTGTTCTTTTCTGTGGAATTCAAAAAAAACTAAATTTACGTGCAATTTGTTGTTTTCTCTTATTTGCATGCTTTAACCAACAGTTGAATAGTTACAAGTAGCAATTTAATAGTTATCTATTCAACGGTTTTAGCGTTTTGAATAGTCGAACTATTCATTACTAAACACAATGGATGACGTCACTGAAATTTTTTAACGGTGGTTAGCTAACTGTAATAAGTGAAGTTTCCTTGACAGTCCTCAGTGAGCCTAGTACTCTTTTTCGAACACCAGGAGTCCCGTGTATGGATCCAGTTAGAATAGGTCATCAGTACCCCCTTGCTTGACGTACATGTAAGAGGCGACTAAATGGGGCCGATGAGACCGCAAAAACCGATATTATTGATTGATTGATTATTTATTGTTTTGCGTCCCACCGACATGGAGACGTCACCAATGCCGGTGAAGGGCTGCATTTAGGTCTATGTTTGGAACTCATGGCCTTTGAGCAGGGAGGGATCTTTTTCGTGCCACACCTGCTGTGACACGGGGCCTCGGTTTTTCCGGTCTCATCCGAATGACACGCAAGGGGATGCTGATGACTTATTGTCATCAGGTGTGTGACCGGTCAGCAGAGGATGCTTACTCCTCCATGGCACCTGATCCTACCTTCGCTTTGTCGGAGGTCCGTGTTGCCCAACACTCGATTTTGTATGGTTTTTTTTTATTATGATTACGTTTCACACGATGTTACCTTCGCCTATTTGTATTCTAACCCGGATCCCCACGGATTGTGGCACGATAAAGATCCCTATTTGCTCAAAGGCCATGAACACCGAACACGGGACTAAATTTGCAGCCCTTCACCGGCAATGGTGACGTCTCCATATGAGTGTTCAGTATTCTCAAGAGGGACGTAAAACAACATACAATCAATCAATCGAACATCAGAGAAACGATCCTTTGCATGCCAAGGGGGTTGTGATTCTTGACACTGGACACCCTGTTAAACGTCCATCCGACGAACATAAAGTAGATAAAAAGAAAAACAAAATTCGCACATAATCAAATATTTCAGATTTATGTGAACCCGTGGGGGTCCGGGTTAGAATAGGTCCCCAGCATCCCCTTGCGTGTCGTAAGAGGCGACTGAATGGGGCGGTCATTCGGATGAGACCGGAAAAACCGAGGCCCCGTGTCACAGCAGGTGTGGCACGAAAAAGATCCCTCCCTGTTCAAAGGCCCTGAGTGTCAAGCATAGGCCAACATTTTGCAGCCCTTCACCGGCAATGGTGTCGTCTCCGTATGAGTGAAATATTCTCGAGTGGGACGACGTAAAACAATAAATAATCAATCAATCAGATTTATGTGTATGTATTACATTTTTGTAATAATTGTATTATAATGTGATAGTCAATATTAGTAAAAAGTTCCTGCATTGTTTTTACATTATGAAAAAAGTCTATTCCAAAAGGTAGTTAATGGACGATTACAAGATACCAGTATACAATCAGGTTGAAATTCTCTGTTAAGCAAGTAAGAATGTGTCAATTTAGCAAGACCAATACGTAATTGTGAAATAATAACGCAGTGTGTTGTTAAATACATGTACATATGATGACTGTATGTCGTAAAAACATACGAAGTTTTAGATTAATAAAGGACCGACCTGTGAAGAAATGCTTCTCAATATTAACTGCATGCGTTGAATTATAATTTTATGCAACAATTATACTTTTGAGAGTCAAACGTGGTTGTCGTATTTGTGTCGAGGGAGATAATATAACTGGCTATAGGGAAGGCTTTATGAATAAGGTATTATATTTCTTTCCACAAGGTTTGCTAACAAACAATAACAATGTTCTACGAGGGAACGACGCATGTTTTCGCTCCTCGTACTCTAATTAGATTGTTAGCCATAATGAAGCAATTATTGGATAGGTGTTTAATGGTGGATGTGCACGAAAGAAACATTTCCAAATCCTGTCCACGGAGTCTTCCATGTAGCACTGGAAGTGGACGTATTGGGCAATTAGCGTAATTATCCCGACTCGATTTTGTTATTATCAGACATAAAATCAAGACCATGGATGAGGGTTTTATTTGAAAATTTACAATCAAGGACGGTGATTATATTGTTGCATGAGACGAAAACAAATTCCGATATTTAATATTTCTTATATATTTCCAGGTTGAGATTTACAGTATTCGTTTTAGTTACTCTTGTATTAAAGAGCAGGCGTCACCGAAACATCCTGACAAGCGTAATTTGACAGAAAAATTATCGAGTGTAAATTAAAACAAGCAAGCATAGCTAAGATAAAAAAAACCCCTCTAACTGTATTGCACATAGCAACGCATGTCCCTTTCCGATCCAAAGCCAAGGAGTTTCCGTACTATTTCATGCCAATAGTTTATGCGCAATAAGATAAATAAGTAATAAAAAAAAATAAAGAATATAAAATTTGTTAAGTCTATTTATACTACCGTAATGAAATTTCAATTACTACCGTAATGAAATTTCAATTGCATCGCTATTTGCATTTCCATTCATGAAAAAGCAAATTGGCGAAACTTCATTGTCAGATATCGACGTACGCCGGGGTGCGCCGGTCATGTGATCGGCTGACAGCAATCAGGTGACAAATGAAGTGGCCCGGCTCAAAATTTATGTTAACTGGGAAAAATGTTTAATAGAGCTTACTTTAATATAAGATTTATACTGACAAAATTTGCAGGAAAACAAAAAGAAAAGTATTCAACTCTGAATCTCTTTGAAAAACAGTATCAACCACACCGAAGCAACGATGTGAATTGTGTGCATCTTGGAAATAATGACGGAAATTCGAGCGGTGTATTGAATGATAGTTACGTTTTATATTATCTCGTGTGCAAGAGTTTAATTTCCATTCAAACTAAAGCCATCAAAATTGTTTGGTCAGTTTTTATTACTACATAAATCACCTTACCATTCGCTTTCCGCCATACTGTTTTCAAGCGGCGCATTGCTCGCCGGTCTTTGAAACCGGCGAGAGTGGCGTACGCCGGTGGGCCGAAATCGAGCAAATGAAGTGGTACGCCGGGTCACCAAAGGTCAACCGGCGTATTCGGCGTACCGCCTTGACAAATGAAGTCCTACCAAACTCGTCAGTCTCAAACAGAATGCAGAACAAGAGCCGGACAAACACGGATTCTTGGCCCCGAGATCATGAAACAAACGTAACCTTCAGTCAAAATTTCAATCACCTGTAAAATGTTTATTTCTTTTTTAAAAACTGAAACTCTTAATTTGCAGACACTAGAAATTTGATTAAACAATAATTTAAAGAATAACAAATTTATTTTAGAGTGATTGACTTCTCAATCATTTCATTGCAATATATTTAGATTTTGACTTAGGCTTAATATGTTTCATGATCCTAGGGCTTGGATACACTAGAGGTGAGACTAAGCATCCCCCATCTACCGGCCACACCCGCCGTGAGCGTATTGTCTTGATCAGGTAAATGGAGCAATAGCCATTAAACACATCATATAAAGCATTTGACCCAGTGGCATGTTGTATGGACAAACTAGATCTTTATAAAGACCATATACTTTATAATTTGCGAAATGCCGACTTTAAACTGACTGTTGAAACATCTGCAACAACAACTCGTTTGTAAGTAGCTTTGCCTCAATTACAAACACTGATTATGCGCAGAACATGTTAAGAGCAATTCTCTGTAAGGACCAAAACAATTCTGAAGGGGTCCGGTGTAACGACGAAAAGTTACCCCCATAGAATACTTACCGGGGGGTCAAGTTTCTACGTAGAGAAAACTGACCCAGGGTCTATATTCTATGACAAAGAGGGTCTTTTTTCTACCGTAGAAAACCTTCCAGACCTCTAGACCTCGCGTTGAAAATTGACCCCCATAGAAATTGACCCCTAATTAAAATTACTACAGAAAAATATTAAAGTAGAGGTAATACTCGTAGTATCACAGGTTGTGGGGAGGGCAGTGAAAGCGAAGTTACATGTAACATGTCCCCATCCTTAAAAATAGGCAGAATTATGGATGCGTTTCACGTTCTTACGCTACACTTGAGTTACATGTAAAACATCAGTTCTAATAAAACGATTTCACCGTTAATCTTGAAATACTAATCAGCTTGCCTTGTGCTCCCTTTAGCTTTTTACCTCACATGAGCCAAAGACTCAAGTGAATATTTCAAATGAAGGGTCATTTCCTTAAAGGGGAGATAATCATGAAATTCAAACTAGGGTGAGTCATTTCATTTTTTTTTCCTTTCAAGACCACTGGGTTAGAAAACTTGAAATTTGCATGAAAGCTTCCTTACGTGAAATATGTTAAGTTTGTCCAAATAATGACACCTGGGGATAAGGTGGCTACTAAAGGGGATCAAAGTTACATATGCTGAAATATAAGCGCGTACCTTAGTATCATAACCCATACTAATATTAGAAGTTTATTAATAAATATCAATAGCTTTAAAGAAGATGCTTTTCAAATGTTTCACTCATAAACACTCTTCACAAAGTTTTGCCCAACCTTAGTGTCAGAACCCCTACCCTACCCTGGGGATCACCAAATACAATTTGAGTAGAGGCCTTCTAGTCTATACCACATAGCAGTTAGTTTGCCTTACACATTTCCGATTGTAAGAAGTATGTTTTAAAAATTGTAACTTTTTGACAGTTTTTGCCCCGCTCCTAAGGCACACGGGGTGCCAGATTCCTGAAATTTATAATCCATGTGCCCTTGTCCCAAACATGCGCTCATACTAAATTTGCAAAGAATTGAATTGATAATTATCAAGGAGTTAAAAATGTTTACTTGTTAGACACGTACTAAACGCACGACGACGGGCGGATATCGCCGGATTGCAATAGTCATCTGGGTGACTCAGGTGACCTGAACGTTTAGAAACAGACTGACATAAAGATGATTGGCAACAACAGGTTAATTTGGTGAGCTAAAACGGAAGGAAAATATCAACATAATTTCCATAATTCAAATACATTTCAAGCAATGGGATTTGCCCCAACCCCCACCCCACTCCCTGCATCCGCCCTAAAGAAAATAATTTACAACCGAACCAGTAATAATAGAGTATGTAAAATACAAGATCAGTATTCTACGGGGTCATTTTTCTACAACCCACACGGAGAATAATGACCCGAGAACATGATTTCTACGAAGTCATCCAAGTATTCTACAACAAAATGGGGCATTTTTCTACGTGGAAATATGACCCGGGGTCAATATTCTACGGGGGTCACTTTTTGTCGTTACACCGGCACGCATGGTCTCAGATTTTGATAAAATTTACAGATTAAGTACCCCACCATATGATAGAAATCAAATATATTTTATTTCTGTGATGCATGGTTGCCATGGAAACCATGCCAGTGAATTTTGACCAGTGGGGATACTCAAATTCATGTTTATATTCATAAAAACGCACTGTTTTAAATCCCCAATAACTAAAATAGCAGTAGTTTCTCTTCATCTTCGAAATCGGAAAAAGCAAATTAACATCTTAATTGCTGAAAATACACATGAATTTTAGTTTTATTGTTGACAATGAATTGACCAATGTTGCCATGGAAACACATCTGAGGCGTTCGTTGTGAAATGCTGGAAAAGTGATGAAAATTGCTATATTCACCACCTAATTACAGGAAAAGTCACCGCATTACAGAAAAATGCATATCATAGTTGCATAGAACTATCCCAAGTCTTTCAAATTATGGAATAAAATTAGTGGGCAAATCATATACAAACATTCTATAAATATACAAAAAATGCATAAAATTCAAAATCTTAATTTTTCCTCTTTATCGAAGTTCGATTACATTTTTGTTATGAACAGAATCACAGCACTTTTCTTTCAAAATGATTGATTTCTAACTTTTCATTAGTGAAATTGACATAAATAAATCAAAACCTAAATTCTGAACGGTTGCTATGGTAACCAAACTATATATGTCTAACATTGTATCGATCAACAAGCCAGTTTTAACAGTTAGAAAAAACCAAAATGAACAAATTAAAAAAAAATCCACTTTGGCAATGCAAGTATCAACATATCAAATGAAAAAAAAAATGGTTGCCATAGCAACCCTTCCAACAAAATCAGTTTTAAAATATGCATTCTTAAACTCATAAATCCAACACATAAGGCATCAAACAAAGAAAATGTTGCGTATTTGCGGTTTCCTTTCAGCATTAAATTAGAATTTTATAACTTTACATCCAATTTTTAAAAGTAAACATTGGCCTCAAATCATCACAAAACTGTATAAATTAAGAACTTAATCCGAATTATTTCTGTTGAATTATATATAATCTGAATTTCCTCTGTCAAATATATACAACTACTTGTAGCCATTTTCAACTGGTATTAACTGATCATATGCAAAAGAAAACGTCATCAGAGCATTTTCCGCGCTTTCAACAGTCACGATTTTAATATAATTCTACCGTGTGTCTTGTCACGTGAATTCTTAATCTCATGTGTTTTTTAATGAAATAAAAAAAAAAAAAATCGTAGACTTCCATTAATTGGTTTGTCGACGTTCCTCGTTCTTGGTGGTAAAGGTGAAGTCACAGAGCGGATTACCAACCTCAAGGGGAATGGTGAAAACCCAGCACAGACATTGATCGAGAGGAAGGGGTGATTAAGCCGCCAGTGAATTACATGTAGCATAGACCCGGCACAGACTTTGGCCAATTTTTATAAGAACTTGTGTGAAGTTGATATTCTCTCAATAGAGACTGCATATCTTTGGATAGTTATTTCAATTTCAATTATTAAGAATTTATTATATAATTTTCAATGTTTCGCATGTCGGTACTGTTGAAGTTTGATCCCGATATATTGCGATAAATAACCATCTAATTATAAACCTTTTTAATGTAGGTTACAATATGAATTGGTGAAGTAAACAATGTGTTTAACGTAATCACATATATACAAAGTCGAGTGT
>CAJDSM010017471.1:13524-25421 GCA_903981925.1 Ostrea lurida | reverse complement strand
GATTTTATTGATTGTTGTTTTTTCGTCCCGTTGAGAATATTTCATTCAATCTGGAGAACGTCACCATCTTGCCGGGTGAATAGGGCTGTAAATTTAGACCTATGCTTAGGCACCCATGGGCTTTTTAGGGCAATGACGTGTTCATCTGCGTGCGACATGGCATCCTCCATTTTTAAGGTCGATATCCGAAGACCGTGATTCTCGACCTCGAATGCTCGAGCTCTTCGCCGAAGGATAACACTACCTAGTTGTTGCTTCAAACTAACATAATTAATAGATTTAAATTGACGGTATAAAATGAACTTGTGCAATGTAAACTTCCTATTTCATTCCGAACTATTTAACTCTAGGACATACTTGGTATAATGTATTGCACTGTAGCGCCTTCTTCGAAATGTACCCTATCCGTAGGTCTGCCGGGTTAGAATGGTCTCTCAGTACCCTTTGCTTGATGTAAAAGGCGACTCCAGATGGGGTGGTCTTCGGATAAGACCACAAAACCGATGCCCAGTGTCACAGCGGCTGGTGGCACGAGTAAAGACCCCCCCCCCCCGGTGCTGCAAAGGCGCATAAGTCTTAATTTTGCAGCCGCTTCACCGTCAATGAATGACGTCTCCAATGTGTGAATTATTCTCGAGGAGGGACGTTAAACAACTACAACCAAGCGCGACGCATCAAACGTAGTCGGGGAAATGGTATCACCAGTACATTTTGGACATCGAGTTCATCGACTGTAAGATATAGGAGCAGTGGCATACATTGTATGGTAATCACTAAATTCGTATCAACGTGGTAAATCATATAGAGCTAGCTACATAACCATATGATCCAAGAATTGGGGGAAAGTAGCACATGGTTGTCCTAATACATTAACCTAACTAAATAATCTGAAAAATATTCTTGAAATTAGTTTGAAAATTATACAATCTCATAATGAATTGATATATAAGTCAGAATAGAATTACTGATCAGAAAATGGTTTCCCTATTCAATTGAATATAGAAATTGGCGAAGTAAACAAAGTAGTTAAACGTAATCATAGTCCCAAAAACACAATTACAAAATCGAAGTGTAGGACAGACACGGACCTTCGACAAAGAGCGAAGCAGGATCCAGGTGCCGTGGGGAGTAAGCATGCCTCACTGAACCGGTCACACCTGCCGTGAGCCCGTAGTCGAAACCAAAGTAAACGGGGTTACCCGTCGTCAAAGTCTAGTAGGAAAATGACCAGTCTAACAAAGCGGTATAAGACATATGTGACTTAGTAAATAATATTATTTGCGAAAAACACGATTTGTGCGTCTACATGAGAATTACTCCTATTTTCAAGAGATCTCACTGTTACATGAATGTTTTGCATGGTATTGAAGAATAGTATGGTGGCAAGGGATTTCATTTTCTTCAATTTTTGATGAAAACCGCAGGTTTAATGTTGGACTTCTGAGAAATATTTTTACACACAGAGCACTGGTATGTTTATTTCCTCCTATTCAAAGTATTTTTAAGTTAGGACCATTTATTCATCCAAATATAAAGGTGCTAAAAGCGCGTGGACGCGCAGAGCAAACGCACAGCGCTGTCACCTTATAATACTACCGGTCTATGCCGGCGTAATAACAAATACAAAATGTTGCTGGTGCATTGTTAAGAATTACGCGAAATGTTCTTAGAGTGGTAATGTGACTAATTGGCCGTTATGGTAATTGAGTAGCAATGATTTAAAAGAACGAAGATTGCATCACTTACAAGACAGCGAAACCTACCAAAGGTTGATGATGTTGTATAATTGAAGAGCTATTATTTGCACGAACAAAAATCAAGATTTCATAACAATAGCAATTGGGATTTATAAATGAGAATTTTCACTTAGAGGATTTTGGGCCGCCGGAAGATGGAGACATTCGCGAACGTCAGGATCGCGCTAATTGACTGGTAATGGGTCGCTGTGGTTTGTAAGGTTAGAACATATAAATTGCATTAAGGCCACTTTTTGGGAATGACATTCAAAATCTCGTATTCAAAAGGAATCCAGTCATATAGCAAGTAAGAATTCTCTCTATTTGTGACGTTCCATCGTGTAATGTCATGGTCTATTCCGAATGGGCGACGCAAGAGCGAATCCATTAATGACTATCAATTATGTAAGACGTTTAAGGATAAATACACGAAAATTGGTCAATCAAGTGTTGCGTCTGCATTGTTACAGGTCGCTCCCGATCATTTTGTTCTTGATTTGTGATTATGAATGATAGTTCGATCTAAAGGAGTTCAAAATCTCTGTTTTTAAGTGGAAATACGCTGGAACAGTGTTTGTAACTATAAACTTACATTTCCGGTCTAAGTTTTTAAACTTGTACCCGATCCTTTGGTAATTTAATTAGCACATAAAAGTACGTTAAAACCAAAGCAGACTTACATTTCCATGGGTTTTTGTTATTATTATTATTATTATTTGTTTATTATTGCCATTTTTTTCCTGCCGATGCGAACATGTGGTTTGTGAAATGTGTTGTATAAATCGTGATTAAACGTATTGCATTAATATTACAATGTCCCCTACTTACGCGCCTCAGTAACTGACGGATGTTAATATTCACGAGAACATACGGATTTTAAGAAAGTTTGAGCACAAGCGTCAGGACACTCTGCCAGAGACATATATAAAAGAGACATATATAACAGACGTATAAGAGCAACTTTACGAAGTCTTGCATTTTCAGCGGTCGCTATTGTTCTCTAATTTTGAGTCTCGCGGTCTATCGAGACCCTGTTATGAACCGTTACAACAGATGTAACAGTCCCGCTTTCTATTGATGTTTGGTTTGTTTATCTGTCTATGGAGTAGGTAATTATGCCTGCTGTTATATATATAGTCTCTGCTCTGCTAAGTATTTACTTGTTCAATATGACCCCCATTGGTGCCAGTAGTGCTTATACACATCTACAACTGAACCCCTAATCACAGTGCGAAAACATTTATGTCAATTCAGAGTTGTGAAAGTTTCGTAGGGATATCGGATTAGTTTGATGTTTTTATTGGTCATACAGCTTTGAACACATGTAGTCAGTGAATTAGGCTTTACTTCACAAGGTCGACCGAGGTTCGTCGACTGCGCTCTATCCGAATGGATCCGATCCCGATAAAACTTGTCCATCAAACGTTACAAGAATTCGAGTGCTAACTGCAGTTAAGTTTCCAATGAATGATCGTAAACACAGCGGAAAAGTCTGGAAAACCAATGATTCAGACAAAGGGACGGACGGAACACGATGAAGAAGAAAGTTATATTGCCCTTCAAGTGCTTACACAAAAAGTTGTGAAAAAAAAAAAAAAAAAAAAAAAAAAAAGAAGAAGAAAAAAGTAATCTAAATAAACGGCTGCGCTATGCCAACAATGAAATTGAAGAATGGAGTTATTGAATAATAGAAAAAAAATTATTTTCATTTTTGAAAATATGCGCTTTGTGGGGTATTGCCGGCCTTGAACAACGTAGGCAGTTTACCAACCATTTATGTTTCGAAAATAAAATTTGACAAGTATGTATAAAGCGTGTATTTATTTATTTCAACTGTCTCAAGCAGAGATCATGTACACAGTATAAAAAAACACAAAGAACGTACAAAATTCATCGAATATTCCACAATTGAAAATTGATATTTAGCGAAATGGAGCTGATACACCATGTATTAGGTAGTGCAAAGATACTACAGAAGGCGAAGATGAAGCAGCGTTGATATACATGTCCCTTAAAACAGATGGAAATTGTTATACTCAAATATAGCCAATATATATACATGTAGTAAAAGTTATAATCGAAGTTAAATATGCAAGAGACCTACAGACTGTAGCAAATTTCTTTGAGATCAATAAGCATATGGTCACATGAATCCGCTCCAGTCATGTCTTTATTAGAAAAGATTTCCAAAGACTCCAGTAACGGCTTTTGACATTGGTTAAATGGCATCTGATTCAGGGATAACACACAGAATTGCTATTTCTAAGCCAAATAGGAGCTTCTACACTGCCTATCCATTGAAGGAGTTGTTCAGCCTCTGTACGCAGGGTTATTGGCTATTGGTTTATTCGTAAACTACCGCTTTTAAAGTTGTTAAATATTGTGTTTGTTTTTCTTTTTATAGTCAACATATTCTTGACAATTTCGAGCTACAGTGTTTAAACATTACATCCTTTTTGAACTTAAAATACGCACTCAGATTTATTCATTTAACTCCATATCGCTGTTGGTGAGAACATAAACATAAAGGAATACAAATCAATCCTTACTGAGAATAGGATACATAACAACGTCTTCTTACAATGACAGATATAAAAAAAATTAATACTTGTATAAAATAAATAATGACTTTTTTGCACTTGATATACGGAAAACTCATGATATCTGAATTTCGTGAGTTAACAAATACATTTTAGGAGTGATGTTCAATTTCTTAAAATTCACGTAATATTCAAAGATCTTGTCTGCAAAAATGTTTAAAATTGACTTGGTAAAAAGTAGAGATTTCGTCAAATTTTTAAAAATATTGGCCAAAATACGATTTTTGGCAAGCAGAATTTTCGAGTAAAGTTGTTAATTGGACTTTTAAAGAATATGTATTGTTTTTGACAAATACCCTCAAACAAAATTGATTTTAAAGAAAAACAATAATTTGAACTGTTCAAGTCTCAGCTTATAATTAATTTTAAAAATGTTATAAGGGGTATACAAATAGGAAGTATACTGGATGAAATAGAAATGTAAAATCATGCTTTTTTGCTTAATCAATCCTTCCGCCACCAAATATAGTCCGCCTACCGAAACCCTTCAAAATCGGATTGACACAATTTTTCAACTGGAAGCAGGGTTCAATTCTAGGATGTGTAATATGTTTGGCAACGATGGGTTCAGTGTTGGACAGTAAATACTGATGTATAGCGTCCTGCGCAGGTTGATCTCAAAGCTCAGCCCCTACAACATCCTTAAGGGACTTTGGTTTTATTTTCCACTCAAATCTTCAGGTGGATTTAAAGCATTACTAGCCTGATTAGGATAGGAGTTCTTTGATCGTGCTGTTCTTGTCGCTTTCATCATTTAAACTTTTGATTCACTATGGATTAAATAGAGGTTCCTTCTGTGTTAACCGATGTATCGTCGTGTTCACATAAAATGATCGCAGTTGCCTGATAAGTTAATTTCTTCTTTGTCCAAGATGTGACTGTGAACGTTGAAATTGGTGGAAAATTATGTATTTTTTTCTCTCAAGTTTTATCGTTTTGACTCACTCAGAGTAAAACTTTGTGATTCTTAGGATGAATAATTTCCAACTCGCTTCAGAAGCGATGCATGCTGATATCAGCACAATGAATAATGACTACATTTCTATGTGTGTCCGAATATTTTAAAAAAAAAATAATGATATAACGAGATTACAAGTGTCTATGATTCAATACGATTAGAAATCAGCAATCGAGTTAAAAAAAAAGAAGAAAGAAATAAGAAAGGACAATACGGGGAAAACAGTTTTCGAAAAGGTAATTTGGTAACAACGTGATTAAAGGTTTCTTTCTTCGCTATTTTCTGGCATACACCTACATGTTATGAATGTTTGATATTTCGATTTCCACCGATAATCAAATTATTTATCAATTGTTAAAAATTAACTCTCAATAGTTGGTCCTATCTTCCATTTTCCCCAATTTTTTGATTTAGATTTTGACATGAATCTTTTGACTTTGAAATCCTATTCAAAACAGACTGTTCCTTATAGGTTTTTTTTTTAATTTAAAAATTTTTGTATTATATGTAGTTTGCAACTTACGCACCACAATTTTGATAGTAAATTTTTCGGGACAACCTCACCTTGGGGTCGAAATTCCGAAAAAACCGACAAAAAATGTTTTTGTAGGACGTGGTTTATATTTATAACGGGTCTTGTACTAAGGAGTAGCTCTTCAGGGCTTATAACACTGTTCACTGTATGGCTGTGATTTCTCCCTTCTGTAATCTAGTTCAAGAAATGCAAAGTTCATAATGTAAGAAAAAAAAATTCCTTATACACAAATGAAATCAAGTGAAATTATAAACTGGAGGTTACAGACGTTTGTTTTCGGGTACACGTAATCTTCTTTCGACTGGTGTTAACTCGTACTAGAATACATGTGTCACATATAAAGCATGACAAAGTTTTTGTTTTTTTTTTACTGCTGGAATTCTATACAACCGTGGCTACTCTCCCTCGAATTTCCATATCTTATGATTTTTATAATCATTGCATAAATGACTATGTTATGTCTGCAAGAAAATATATAAGTCATGTCAATAAGCTGGTGCCCAAAGAATGATTAAGAACAATATTTCATTGCAAGAACATGAAATATCATTTTGAGATAGCGCACAAGAAATACATGTACATGCTCATGTACATAATAGTCAGGAGAAAATATTTAAAATTTCCTATCTGTAATTCACATACTAAAGGCAATTTGTTAGACCTAAAATCCCAACAAGGATGATATGCAATGAGTTTAAAGTAAAGACTAATAACCAAATCAAGCCGAATAGTTTTTCCGCCATTCCTTTATACCCTGAATTTATAATCGAGCGTACTGTAAAGAGGAAATGTGTCCCAGATCTTAGGCCTGGGTGTTTCATTCGCTACGCACGCATTATGGGAATTAGTTGCGGAGGCGCCACCCTGGTATGTTTTTCCATAATAAACAGTGTACAACCCCTAAGTTCACCACTCCTCCACTGGTTGTTAAAGATGGTGACCAAGTTGGAACATAAATTTGTGGGTACGGTCGTCACCAGAGCCCAGACTCCGTAATTGCGAAGGCACCACTGTACGAAAATGCACCAACAAAAATGTTCATGTTGCGTGCGGCGTGTGTGGCGACGCGCATTGTGACAGATTTTTGACCCACTCGTGTTCTTGATTCGATTCCGTCTCGGAATCGGATACGTGACCATGTGAGTAAGTACCTGGATAATGTTGAATGGCCAAATGAGAGTCAGGGGTTACTGGTGGTGAAGATTATGTGTTTATCAACCCTTCACGGCGTCCAAGTCACAACTGAAAGCATAAACAATATTCATTGTATAAGAAATAAAACCAGTAACTTTAAAACCGAATCTAGAAAATAAATGTACTTCTGTAAAATTCCCCAATGAGAAACAAAATTTTGGGCACTAAGCTTGTACATCAAGTTTCTTTCCACCCTTTAAAACTCGCTTTTGTTTGAAGCAAGAGAAGGAGTAATTTTCTTTCCTGATTTCAATCGAGGGATCGTCACGGCAACCGTTAACGTTACCTCAACGGTAGAGCGTTCGCTTTGTAACAGGGAGGTCGTGAGTTCAAGTCCCGCTAGTGTCAAACTTAGGTAGTAATATATCCTTCGCCAAACGCTCGTTAATTAGAAGTGAGAATCACGGGTCTTTCGGATACAAAAAGGCGAAGTTAACAGTGTGTCAAACGTAATCATAATCCAAAAAAACATACAAAATCGAGTGTAAAGCAACACGGACCTCCGACAAAAGCGAAGGTAGGATCAGGTGCCATGGAGGAATAAGCATCCTCTGCTGACCGGTCACACCCGCCGTGAGCCCTTAGTCGAAATAAAGTAAACGGGATTACCCGTAGTCAAATCTAGTAGGAAAATGACAGTCTAACAAAGGGTATGAAACAAATCAGTCAACATATGACTTAATGATAATTTGTAATCGCAAACAAGGTCATTATAGCGACCGTAGAATTTGCAAAATGATGACTTTAAACGAGATTCGTTATAACCCTGCAACATCAACTTTTAAAAAACGGAGGTACCGTGTTGCGGTAGGCGTTGGCACGTTAAAGAACCCTGACTGGTACGGCCTTGCGTGCTAAGCATAGGTCTATTGATTATTTCCTCAATGTTTTCCATACTGGTTTCTAGACCATTCCTGTTAAAATGTTGGAATATCATTTCTTGACTATGTTAGAGAGCTACTACAAGAAGGGTCTTTTTTATTGTCCGTTCGACAACGTATCTCGAAAAGGTAGTTGTTGCTTCTAAAAAGAAGATTACGAAGTGGTCAGTCTCGTAAGTCTCAGAGTACAAAACAAAAATGGGCAAACATGGACTCTGGACACAGCAGAGGTGGTATCGAGTTCCTAGGAGGAGTAAGCATTCCCTGCTGACCAATCGCACCCGCTGTGAACCCACTGTCTTGATAAGGTAAACGAAGTAATCCGTAGTAAAATCAGTGTATGAAAAACAGCTTACCAATACGTCGTTTATGGGATCCCAGTTTCGTCATTTTGTGTCGCATGACTTTCATCCTTACATGACGTCATTTAGGGCATGTTTTTTTTCAAAATGGTGGTGACCTATTATAACAATAAGGAGGTACACGAGTTTAGAAAATAATTAAACTATAAAGAGGAGAGTCAATAACAAATAGAAGTAGGATAACGCTACTTAGACTAGGTGAGACAGCTTATGAAAATTGAAGGCGGGTGAAACCTATTCCGAGTCCTCTGTTGATAAAACTGTTGAATCCGGCTAAATGCCATAGAAGATCCGAAATGGATGAAAAACCCTAATTCATTACCAAAATGTTCAATTTGGTGTGACATTTTTGTATGTCTGTATATTGTGAGTGGAATTTTGAGGTACAAAGATGGCAATTCGTACAATTCTTTACTAATATAGTCAAAACATGCCCTAAATTACGTAGTTGTCACATGATCGGGTAACGTCTTTCTACCTCCATACGTAAGAGTTCCGATATCCAGGAAACGGCGCATTGCTATAAAACACGTCAGACAGCATTTGACCCAATGGCAGCTTGTATGGGCAAACTCGATCGTTATAACGACCATGGAATTTGTGAAATGCTTATGTTAAACGTGACTGTTCAAATCCCTGCAACAATCTGTTTGTAAGTAGCCTGCCTCCTTTCAAAATTTATTATACGCAGAACAAGCTCTTGCGTATCGAATAAGTTGAAAAGACATACGCATCTTATGCAGGTGATAATGAAATGTTGCTAAATAAATATGGGAAGTTGACGATGGAGAAGCTGAAATCGTCCTGTCATAAAAGTTGAGTTGTTAGTTTGCGGTTCATGTCTATATAACCTAAGTAAGAATCAGATATGGATGACTCTGCGGTGTCTTTTATTTCTCATGGGGTATATCGAATCGACTTATGAATGAAAATTATTATTATTAATGGATTAAATGTCGATATATCGAAATGAAGAATTAAAGGCCAGAACTAGAGATGGGATTCCAAGACATTGTAGGAAGACTTACTTTCTAAAGACTACAAAAATATTGTCCATAAAGAACTCCAGCAACTTCAGAGTACTTGTGCGTAGAATCAGAGTGGAGTTTGATAAAGTAATTTTTGAATGACTGATCACAAGATATGACTATTTCCATTTTCACTGAAGAAGAATTTGTCTGTAATATCAAAAAGTCTAGTGTGAAGGATTTCTAGAAAGAAAAAAAAATACAAATACCACTGATCAAAATAAAAACAAAACAAAACCCAAACAACAACAAGAAAAAGAAATGACTACACCTGCTCTTGTCTGCAATATTAAATATAAAACTACGTAAATTCTATTAGTTTCCCGGGGAAAGGTCTTGCAATGATAACGAACAATAATAACGCTTTATCTATAGAGCTCAAAGCGTTTTACAGTGCAGTGGCGGATCCAGGATTTGTTCGAAAGGGGGGGGGGCCCGGTCCGTTTGAAAAAGGAGCCAATAAGCTCAAGATCTGGGATGAAGCCAAAGTGGGGGCCCAGGGGGCGAAGCCCCCGGAAGCTCTCAGGTTTTAGAGCTTTTAAAGTTACTTTTAGAGGTTAGTTTAGCTATATATCTATACATAATAATTAAGTTTGGTCACCAAAAGGGGGGGCCCGGCCCCCTGGGCCCCTGGGCCCCCCCTTCTAAATCGCCACCCGGCAGACCTTAACAATCCAGAACATTCTTAGTGCAAGCTAAGGACTTTATTCATGCAACAAGATCCTCTTGGTGTCTAGCCGAACATGTGATCAAATCAATACACTGTCGCGGATAACGCTACCGGAAGGGAAATGCATGAAAATTACCCAGCAAGCAAAAAAAAAAAAAAAAGGGCACTAAAACACTATATATAACATACTGACAATATCTACCCGTGGGGATCCGGGTTAGAATTGGTCGCTCAGCATCCCCTAGCGTGTCGTAGAGCGGACTGAATGGGGCGGTCATTCGGATGAGACCGAAAAACTGACGGCCGTGTCACAGCAGTGTGGTACGAATATTTAAAGATCCCTCCCTGCTCAAAGGCCCCGAGTGCCGAGCATAGGCCTAAATTTTGCAGCCCTTCACCGGCATTGGTGACGTCTCCATATGAGTGAAATATCTCGTGGGACGTAAAACAATAAAAATCAACTGACAATATCTTTTAATGTTTATAGCCATGTACCCCTTTTACTCTTGGTTGGAGTGAGGAAATTTGTGTTAGGTGCCTTTCCCAGGAACCCAAGACCACTCGGTCAAGAGTCTGACGACCTAACAACTAGGCCACCGATGCCACATCTTTGACTGTTTGATTACAGTAAGATCATACAAAAGCAAGTGGGATCTAAATGACTTACTAGGACGTTTGAATTTTGCTTGCTGGGTAATTTTCATGCATTTCCCTTCCGGTAGCGTTATCCGCGACAGTGTATTGATTTGATCACATGTTCGGATAGACACCAGGAGGATCTTGTTGCGTGGACAAAGTCCTTAGATCCTCCGTTTGTCATCTTTCATTGATGATAACGTCAATGAAATAACAGGCAAGCAAATATTCACAATGCAACTCTTACATCCTTTGGAAGCTTTTACCAAGTTGACACCAGACATCTTGGAGGAAGGAAATTCTATGCAGTTCTTTTCAAAAACTATAATTATATCCTATTGTTATGGCTTACCTTCTGTGGGGTTATAATTAGTCCAGAAAATGCGTGTAATTATTATTATTCTATTGTGATAGTCACCAGTTGATATCATTCGCAAAGGTAACTCTAAAATTAGAAGTATTACGAACTAGCGAGCAACTAATCACTGTGAAAAATGAAGATGTATTCCATATAGTTCGACATGCCGTGGTATTCATTGTGTTTCATATTTCACAAGATACGCCTATCATGAATAGTTTTATGCTTGATTTTTTCACAGTTGAATGGTAAATAACATCCATAAAAAAGAATACTGAAAAATCAGAACATAATGATTTGTTTACACAATTGGTGTTGCTGAAATTGGCTCTTGTATTGTGCATGGACAATTTTTTAACTCTCCATTTCTGTGTATGAATGAAAATGTGTGATACTAATTTTGGTGCATACGTGTTATATTTCGGGAAAAAAAAACCCATTCTCATCAGCTATGATTGAAACTTAATAGTTTGGAAGACAAAGGACAATAAAACAATTTTACAGAAAAAGACTAAAAATCAAGTCCATAACGGGGAGAACTTTGCATGAGAGAGATACTATTTCCAATGTTTTGTGACGTTATGTGGAATATTAATTCCTGAAATTATTATTTTGAACAGCATAAATTATTTGAAAGTATGGGTAATGCTGCGAGCAACATTCTAAAGTTTAATGTAGTGTTTATTTTGTAACACAGGATTGATGGATTATTTATTGTTTTACGTCCCGCGAGCAACATTCTAAAGTTAATGTAGTGTTTATTTTGTAACACAGGATTGATGGATTATTTATTGTTTTACGTCCCACTTGAGAAATTTCCACTCATATGGAGACGTCACCATTGCCGGTGAAGGGCTGTAAAATTCAGGCCTATGCTCGGCACTCAGGACCCTTGAGCAGGGAGGATCTTTTTCGTTGCACACCTGCTGTGACACGGGG
>CAJDSM010017471.1:2989-13499 GCA_903981925.1 Ostrea lurida | reverse complement strand
GTTTTTCCGATCTCATCCGAATGACCGCCCCATGAAGTCGCCTCTTACGACACACAAGGGGATGTTGGGGACCTATTCTAACCCGGACCCCCACGGGTTCGTGAGACAGGACTTTTGAATTATACTTATAAAACTAGTGTGCTGCATTACCGTTAAACACATGTATATAAAATTTCTTCTCTCACTTCGAAACAGATTCAATATTCTAATGAACAAAGTTGAGTTCCACATACATATTCGGTTGGTGTTATTTTTAATAAAACCAGTACAAATACTCTTTTTGGGAATTTGTTAAGGGGGTGTAATACCTTTATGTTGCGAGTTTGATGCAAGTAGGACCATAAAATGGGCTTGGACACAGTTTTAAAAACTCCCTAATACCTTTATGTTGCGAGTTTGATGCAAGTAGAACCATAAGAAGGGCTTGAACACATTTTTATAAACTCTCTGTGGCCAGTGTAGTATATGTACATGTAAAGGCAAAGATAACAAACAGTGATCAATCTCGTAAGTCTCAAATAGAATACAAAAACAAGAGTTGGGCAAACACGGACCCCTGGACACACCAAAGGTGGGAACAGGTGCCTAGAAAGAGTTTACAAGCATCCCCTGTTGGCTGGTCACAACCGCCGTAAGCCCATAATATTGAACAGGTAAACAGAACAATCCGTTTACCTGGAGTAACATCTTGCATGGCAAAGGAACAGTCAATATTTGTATCATATTTGCATATACAATGCTACTGCAACTGTCCGCGTTTTATAAGAAGTTGGTGGTGATACATGTACGTACAATGTAAGGGTTAATTTGTCCGTACCCAGAATGAGGAATGCTACAGTCTCGCTACTGTTAGTTCCAAGTCGCTTTTGCATGCATTCTATCAATCAAATTATAACTGAAGAAAAGTAAACTTATGTTGTTATGAGAATATCTTGGTTCCAGCCAGAGTCTCCAACTGAAGTTCGTTCAAAGCATCGGCCTTGTGGATAGACCCTTTAACCACGTGGTATATCAGAATCTTGGCTAAAGCTGTACCATGTCGAGTCCCTCTTAAGACTACATGTATCATGTGGACTGGGGAAGTTTGGAGAAGGCTGCGTTTGTTGGAGCGAAGATGGTGAATTCTCCTGTATAACATTGTATAGAGTCACATGATAAAGCTTTTAAGGACTCCAACATTTTTGTTTTAGCAAATCGTAGTTAGAAACCTCGTTATGGAAAATCTTTTCTGTATGAAGGATTTGAAAACAAATTTATCCTTTATTAGATGTACATCAAAGTATTTTGCTAATGATTGATGTAGCTGTAGTTCAAACGGAATTAGAAGATTGACTGGTACCTTTGTGGTTGTATTGATTGAAGTTCTGAATAGTAAAGTATATTAGTTATGATTTAAATTGTCAAAACTAGTTTGATTTGTTCAAATACATATTACATGTAAATGAATATGTACGAAACCATTCGTTACATATAACTTTTAAGCGGGAAGTTTTAGAAATTTGCCAGATTAACTTCATATTGCTGACAAATCACATTTGTGTGCTAAAAACGACGAAGATTACTGTAATTTAAAAGACAATGAGGTATTAAGATGTAACTGGTTGTTTTGGTAAGGGCAGTTTATGAATTTTACCTGAAGAATTGCCTGAATAGGTGATAGAATAATTTTTGACAATTTTATCCAAAAGCGTAAAATATTACCAAGTTTTGAAAATAAATCTTCTTTTTCTTTTTTGAGGAAATCAACTTAAAGGACAGAAATGGTTTTTATCACATATGTTCTTTTAATCGAATTATTTACAAACATCTTAAAAGGACATCAGATAGTCCTGCTTTTTGCACGAGGGCGATGAGAGTTGTCTCCCCGTCGTTTTGTAAAACCTCCACCAGGTTTCCTCCGAATGCACTCTGTACTAACACGGCTAATGCTAAGAAGGCAATCATCTTGGATTGTTTGTTGCTCTGTTGAGTGTTTGGTATGAAGTGCCCAAGCTGGATAAACTAGCAGGTTATATTATAGTATCCGCATTTTATGTAATAGAACTATTTTGTGTAACACGAACGTCTTGCATTCGTCTTGAGAAAGTGACATTTAGAATTTTGTTGATGTCCTCACAGAGTTGTTGGGCACAATAAGGGGTCTGACGAGTAGAAAAATTCTATATTACACTGAATTCCTTTCTGGAAAATATTATTTTGAAGATATAGTAATTGGACTGTGCTTGTATTTTTCTACTGAAAGGAGCGTTGGTTTAACCAGGTTTAAAAGATAAGAAGAAACCCTCATGAAATTCTAAAACTGAAATAAACATATAGGGTTAAAATATAAACGATATATCGGATAAAATAGAAATGGTAAAATCACTCAGATCTAGAACATTATCAATCCTTCCGTCACAAAATATAGTCCCCTACGAAACCCTTTCCAAATCTGTAATATATGTGTAATATGTTTGCAACAATAGGATCAGTATTGAACCAGTAAATACTCAATTAAAACATCCTGCGCAGTTGTGCTCAAAATGTCAGGAGCTAACTTCCATAAAGGTATGTCTTAGAGTGACATATAAAGTTTGCTAATTTAAAACTAAGTAAAACTTGGCTCATTTCCAAAGGCCTTCCATCTTCATGACTGCACTTAAATGACATTAGAAACGAGAGTTGATCCTGAGCAAGTCCAATATATCTACTTCCCGGTCAAAATTTGTTTTGAACGTTCTAACGCAGTTTACAATCCTTTGTAACATACCACTATCGTGCTGATATTTAGGAAACTTTCAAGATTTTAGATAATCTAGCTCATGTAACTTGCATCTATATTTCCCTTTTCAAGGCAATGTCTTTATTATCAACATTTTTAGTTTTGATTTATATTGCAATTGACTTTAGTAAAACTTATTTTTATTACTATTCATCGAACTAAACTCCATAAAAGTAAATCTATTAATATACAACTATCATGGGAAAAGACTGTAAGGCATTCAGTCGTGTTCCGGTAATATTCATTCATTTATGTTTGCCTCCTCGGATCACTTGTGATTACGACAATATTTCTTTCAAATTTCAATCTTACACTTTGCAAAATAACAACCAGACATTTTTTCTGTAATCAATTTATTTTAAATAACAACAGTAATACTTTATAACACATATTCATACAGTAGGATGATAAAATGTCACAAATGATAATGGTAATGAATTTTGTTCAGATTATTACTTTCTACCAAGAATGGTGGAAAATAAATAACGGGCAGGAATCAGAACGTGATCTATAATGTGCACTACTCCATTGGTGGCGCTGATATCGGCCTTTGTGACGTGTGAATTGCGATTGACAGTGACCCCACCAGCACCTGAAGTAAAACAACAGACATGCATATATATTTCCAATATTTCATTTTGTAAAAACGACGCACAAAGTTTCAAGCAATATCAATCGAACTTACTGCCTGGACACTTAGTCTGATGACGTCATGATGGAGTATCGAGAGTTCTGGATATTCGCGGTTGTAAAGACACAGCTGAGTTATTCAGTGTGCAGGAACGACGTGTATCCAAAATTTCTGATAGATCGAGGGAAAGTTCATTGATTATGACATTCTTAAAAATATACCTGTATCTGAAACTGGCTAAAGAATTTATCAGAGAAATTCCAATGAAAGTAATATTTCTCTGTCGTTTAGGAAACAAATCGGTACCTTTTAGAAGCTTTGGATTCCTTCTTAGGTTATCCAAAACATGGCTTCCAAGTCTAGCAAAAGCTGCATTTGTTGGAGCAAACACTGTCAGAGCATCGCCTGGAGAAATACCATATTAAATTTATCTTGAGGTTTGCACACAGGAAACGTGTGGTAAGAAAGTTATGCACATTAGAGGGCAGTTAGAGCATGATAAATACCTTGAAGAGCTCCGGCCAGTCCGGCTGACTGGACCTTGGACAGGAGAGTGCTGAGGTCACTGTTGCCTGCCACTAGATCCACGATACTTCCTTGTGGAGGCATCATCACTGTGTCGATCACGTGCACCATACCGTTGGAGGCAGTCAGATCAAAGTGATTGATTTTGGATCCTTCAACAGTCACGGCCTAAAAGAAAGACTTAGTGTTAAAACTGTGTACTGTAATGAAATTCACGATTTTCCTCAAGAGTTTGCTTTTCACTTTGAATGTCTCTGTTTAAAAAGTTTCCTAAAAATTGAGACAATTCATTTGATAGAGGCTTATTTTAGAGAGTTCGTTATTGGTGTAAACAAAGATAAGGGAATATTATTCTTTACAAGGTTATGAAAATGTATGGTTGTCGATATAAGTTTATTATATATTTCACATTTTACGTATTCTTTAGGTAAAAAAATCTCGAGCGGGACGTTCAACAATACCCCCCCCCCCCCCCCGATCGCGTTGATGCAAGGATTACAAAATAAGCATTTTCAATAGTTTTTTGTAAACATAAACAAGAGATATAGCTCTTAACCTTGCATTAAGATAGTCGAAATTTTGAATGTATATATTTTAAATGCGTATTTTTTGATTTTTTTTTTAGGACTTTCGAGATTGATTACTGTTTGTTATCTTTGCCTTTACATCAAAATGAGAAAGATCTTATTGCTTAGAAAAGAAACCGTGTACCAGTCCCTTTAAGTGGACTATGTTTTGGGGAACTAAGTATGTTGTTTTACAATGTACGTTCAATTAAAAAAAGTTATCGGCAGTAAGTGAAATGCAACTTAGTTTGACATAAAATTAGCGTTCAGAGACATAGTAGTGAGCGTTCTTTATTGTGTCAGCACCCATTGTTACACGTAACATGCGTTTGTAGGGTCATATTCGAAAGTCTCCCAACTTTCTCTTCAAATGTTGGGTACGTGGCAAAGAAACAATCACCATTTCTATTAAATATCATAATGTATCCACTATGCTACTGGAATTGGTTAAAAGGGAGTTGGTGGTGATACGTAATTATAAGTTCTGAACTGATATGATACAGTTAATCGTGAAGGGCTAATTTGACCCTAGCCAGAATGAAGTTCAGGTAAACTTTAACTATTATATTTGACCATAATTTGAATTGAATAAGACCTTGCTTAGGCTTGGATTACTTTCCATCCAGATACTGTTTGTGAAAAGTGCATATAACAACTCGTTTTGGTGTGTGTCATCAGATTATGATAGAAAAAAAAATGCATTGTTATGAGGTTAAAAAAAACCAACTTACATTGTTATGAGAAATGATATATGAATTCTAATCTTGGTTCCAGCTAGTGTCTCCAACTGACAGTCCGTTAGAAGCGTCGGCCTTGTGGATAGACCCTTTAACTCACGTGGTTATTTCAGATGTTGGCTAAAGTGTCGTGTCCCTCTGAAGCGTATCAAGTGTGGACTGGGGAAGTTTGGAGAAAGCGGCGGTTTGTTGGTCGAAATGTGTGAATTCTCCTGTATAACATTGTATATGGAGTCACATGATAAGCTTTTTAAGGCTTCGACATTTATTTGTTTTAGCAAATCGTAGTCGTAGTAAGAAACCTCTCATTATGGAAAATGTTTTGTGCATGAAGGATTTGAAAATAAATTAGTATATTGTCAATGATTGATCTGCAGTAATTCACATGTAATTGAGGGATTGACTTTTACTTTGTGATTGCATGGATTGATTTTTGAATAGGTAAAGGATATTGGTTATAATCTAAATTATCAAAAGATTTTGATTAGTTAATATATATTCATGTAAATAAATAAATGTAAACCATTCGTTACAAATGAATTTTGATAAGAGGGGAATTTTTTTTTTTATAAATTTGCCAAAATGAACTTCATATTGTTGACAAATCACAAGTATTTTAAAAACGAACAAGAATACTGCGATTTCGAAGAAAATGAAGTATTCCTATGTTGCTGGGTTTTTTGTTTTTGTTTTTTTGGTAAAGGCAGTCTATGAGCTTTAGTAAAAGAATTACCTGAATAGGTAATAAAACATTTTTGACAATTTTGCACAAAAGCGTAAAATATCACCAAATTTTAACAATAAATCATCAAAGTTTTCATTTTTGAGAAAGTCCACGTTTGGGATAGAAATGGCTTTTAATACACCTGTTCTTTTAGTCTAATTATTAACCAACCTCCTAAAAGGGCATCAGCTAGTCCGGCTTTGTTCGCACTAGAGCGTGAGAGTTGTTCTCCCGTTCGTTTTGTAAAACTCCACCAGGTCTCTCCGAATGCACTCTGTACTACACAGCTAATGCTAAAAGGCAATCATCTTGGATTGTTTGTTGCTTCTGATGACGTATTTGTATGAAGTGCCCAAGGCTGGATAAGCTAGCAGGTTATTATAGTATCCGCATTTTATGTAATGGAACTGTTTGTTGTAAACGAAAGTCTTGCATTTCGTCTTGAGACGTGACATTAGATTTTCTTAGATGTCTTCACAGAGATGCTGGGCACAATAAGGGGTCTGACGAGTAGAACAATTCTATATTACAGCGAATTCCTTTCTGGAATATGGTTTAGCCAGGTTTAAAAGATAAGAAGAAACCTTCGCGGGCCTTCGATAACATTTCGTCATTTCATAACGAATTTGTCTGTTGACCAGCACCGTGTCATGATATCAGTATCACGTTGAAAACCCCGAGAATACACACAATTTCATTCATTATCAAACACAACACCTGATAGAAAGTGCAGAATGGCATTAGAAAATATGGTCAATATTGAAAAAAAAAAGATTGGATCCGTAGACAATAGCGAGATAGTTTTTCTCAATTGTTTAAATTTTACAATGACATTGGCAATGCTAATACAAACAGACTTATAATGAGTAAATTTGCTCTAAAACATTTCTAAGCGAGCAAAACTTTCACTGATATAGTTATGACAAAAGGATACGATAAAAAAGGATGGTGGTGTGATACAGAATGATCTTATGTGCGCAGGAGAATACAGTATGAAAATAAATAATATTTCACTGCATAGGCGTAGATCCTCCAAAGAGTGCCCCCCCCCCCTCTCCCTCTGTATCTGCTATTTCAGGATAGTTTATAGAAAAGAAAATTAAATTTTCATTAATATTACGATATTTATTAATCAAGTAAAGTTAACAACAATTTACGGACGATACTAATTAAATTGGTACAGGCAGTAGCTCTGGAGGAAGCATTCCATGTGGCTGATTCAAGACTAAATTACTGATAGAAGAAACAAACATCTTTCATTTATCAAAATGATCAAAACTTATTTCTTCTGTAAGATCAAAACCAAGCATCAATAAACATCACTACTATTTCCGGATTTACTTTATAACATTGTAAAGTAAATCCGTAAATAGTAGATTAGTGATGTTTATCGATGCTCGATTTTAAATTTTAAAACGCAAAAGCGTAGACTCTCCATTCCTTTTACTTTCTTTTTGCTATTTCAGGGTAGTTAATAATAAACAAAAGTAAGGTTTTAATCAATTCCACGATAATTTTTGATCAAGGAAAATTGAAGAGAAATTAATGTAAAGGCAAAGATAACGAACAGTGATCAATCTCATAGGTCCCTAATATGTAAAGGCAAAGATAACGAACAGTGATCAATCTCGTAAGTCCTAAATAGAATACAAAAACAAGAGTTGGGCAAACCAGGAAAATGTAAGGATACCGCCCCGCCCCCCCCCCCCCCCCCTTACACATACACACATTTTGCTGACTTGAGTCACTAAAGCTTAAATAAAGAAATTATAACAAGAATCCATATTAGAAATCTATAATTCTGACCTTGAGGTTATGGCTATATAGAGGTCATGAATGTACGCGACACATGTCATGATTATAAACTCTTGTACCAAATATGGCATTTCTATATCTTAAAAGAAAGAAGTTATAGCCCGGACAGATGTAAGATCCTATAATTTAGACCTTTATGTCAAAGGTCATGAATTTAAGTGATACATTGTCTCATGGTGACACACCTGCGTGCTCGTGGGGGTCCGAGTTAGAATAGGTCCCCAGCATCCCCTTGCGTGTCGTAAGAGGCGATTGAATATATCTATTCGGATGAGACCGGAAAAACCGAGGTCCAGTATCACAGCAGGTGTGGCACGATAAAGATCCCTCCCTGCTCAAAGGCCATGATTGTCGAGCACAGGCCTAGATTTGCAGCCCTTCACCGGCAGTGGTGACGTCTCTATATGAGTGAAATATTCTTGAGTGGGACGTAAAACAAATAATCAATCAATCACCCGCGTGCCAAATATGGTATTCCTATATCAAAGAACAAAGTAGTTATGGCCCGGACACGGTTCTGCACAGACAGATGGACAAACAGTCAGAATGAGCGACACATCGTCTTATGGTCACACACCCAAGTGCCAAATATGGTATGCCTATATCATAAAGGTTATGGTCGAGAAAGGAATCAAGGTTAAAAAAAAAAAACCCTATACTTTTGACTTTGAAGTCAAAGTCATGTGGATATCGCAAATGTACCACAGGGGCTTGTATTTCGGATTGTGTAAAATAAAAAAAAAATAATAAAAATGTGAATAATCTATATAATCCCCTTCCAAGTCATTGTGGTTCAATGATCGAAATATAGACTATATTCACTAATCAACATATATTGATAGTATTCCGGATTAGGCTATGTTCTATTTACTATTGCAGAGTCCGAACTTTCGAAAGCTATTTGTAAAATGAAAAGCGAGAGTATTGACTTGTATCTAAGATCAAATTACGTGCAAATTTACCAGTAAGTAGAGTGTTTATATGTAAAAATAGGTTGAATACTAGAATAGGTGAAAGGTAATCAGTATGAAATTAAAAAAAGAATAGACTTGCAATTCCGGGTACATTAAAGGGCACCTGTAGAAACAATTACAAGCTTTGTTCATATTTTCTAAATTCACTGTTCTTTAATAGATCATACACTTTCACGATACGCAATCAGATTATCATAATACCTCCCTGTTTTGGAAATATTGAATTCATATTTCACAAGATGTCTATTAAATAAACGATTAAATGCAAACTCTCTCTTCCCATTCCTATGGTGTTTTTTTTATTAGCCCCCTACCGACGAAGTCGAAGGGGACTTTAGGTTTGCAGTCCGCCCGTCAGTCAATCTGGTAAATCAGTTTTCCGCATTTTTTCTCTCTGTTTGCAGATATTCATTTGATATTTGGTACATTGCTTTGTCATACCAAGGTACAGATCAAATTCGAATGTGGGTTTGATTAATTCATTTTTCTCTAAGTTATGACCCTTGGATTTAGAAAATTTCATGAATTATTAGTTTTCCGCTCTTTTTTCTCACTGCTTGCAGATATCCATTTGATATTTCGTACATTCCTTTGCCATACTAAGTTAAAGATCAAGATCGAATTTGGTTTCGATCCATTAATTTTTCACTGTCACTAAGTTGATGGCCCTGCCTATCCTGGTTCCCCAATTTCCGCTCTTTACGCATAATTTTCCCGGCTGTTACCATAGAGTTGATTATTAGCCTAATATAGTAAAATAGTGAAATATTAGAAGTATTGTTGGCTGGTCCATTTTAATTTTTGTTAAGTCGGACAGAGGTACTATTGAGTATTGCTAAGCAATACTCTCAGAATGCTTCCTGTATAACATTTAGCAAATGTTATACTGTATTATAGGAAATGTGATTGTAAGAGCTGTTGTTGAAGGTTTTAGAGTTTTAAACGTCACGTTTTTGCACTTTCAAATTTACCTCAAAATTTATTCTTCATTTAAACTTTATTTTCTGTGGCTGCTTAATTAACAAGACTCCAATCATTGCATAAAATTGATATTGAAAGTTCATGTCTTCTTACAATAAAGATGACCTCCGTGTAAAATGGGAAACTTAAATATCTCCTTTGCGCCTTGATATACGGAAAAAACTCATAGATATCGGAAGGGTACCTATATGTGAGGTTTAAATATGTAAATATGCATTTGTAAGTTACGCCTCGAGGTCACAATGGTTTCAATTTTAGTAAGATACATTGCCAAAATTGTCGATTTTCAAAGAATCTTTGTCCATCTCCAAATTTCAAAAATCGAACGTATAGCTATAATGTGGAGTATGTAGTGTGTCGGATATGCCTGCGGTTGGTATATTTGTTTTTCATAAAATCCAATATTGGCCTCATAACAATTCTCTGATATGTTCTTACATACATGTGAACACATGTGTGTCGGAGTAAAATTCATTTAGAAATTTGTTCTACGAGATGCCAAGAAATATCCTGTTGGAAAAAATATCATAATTAACCTCCAAATACCAATATTTGAATTACTAGGACTCAGACATCTCAGCTACCTTGTAGTCCTAGTATTACACTATTATTTCATTTTAAGATTGAGTAGGATAAGACTCATAACTTGTTAAAGAGGATTACGTAAAGGGGGGTTTACATTCATAATAAGAAGTTCTGTACAAAAAACTTAATTTTTAAATCCTGACAAGTGCATTCGGTAAACACGTGTTTGGTCAAAAGATAGGAGCCTATATTTATTTCTAAGTTTTTAAGG